>JAANYP010003672.1:0-62114 GCA_020465985.1 Centrapalus pauciflorus | reverse complement strand
CTAATCCAAACCTGTTTGATGGCATTTGACGTTGAAATTAAGGCCTGTTATTGCCTTATTGAAACCTGAAAATGATTTGCAATATCATCAAAGCTGTTCCATGTGTTGCATGTGTTGCAACTAAGACAGTTTGTCCCGCTGCTCTGTCTGCTGAACAGGCTGGCATAAACGTCTTACGCTGCTTACACTGCGAGCAGCTTGGGCATTTTCAAGTGTTTGTTCTTTGTGAACAGAACCTGTTCTTTGTGAACAGGCTAAACACTTTATGAAATACGTTTCCAAGTCCTTATGTATTGTTTTGGCTACAAGACAGTTTACCAAAGTGAAGACAAGTGGAAAACAGAATTGCTCCAGCTGCCCACGCTGTTCTGTTACATGAAGACAAAAGGTTATTTGAAAAAGGGTGACAGACCTTTTTCTTATATCAAAATAGGCCTTTACAAGGAAGAAAGACGCAAAGTTGACATTCCTAAATTGGTTAAAGGCAATGCAACAGTAGACAAAGTGAAAAGACAAAAGTTCTGCACATGTGAAGACAAGTCTGCTTTTCAGAAAAATGCAGAAAAGTTATGTTGTCTTTTCAAACAAGACTTCTCCTTTTTCATTCCGTCCAATGAAGAAGTTTCTCTTAGATCCTCTGAGTGAGCATAAAAGGAAGCTTCTAAGGTCAGAAAGATTAAGCCAAAAAAAAAACTAAGTGCTGAAGCCAAGAGTGAACGTGCAAGTGTGTTTTTCATGCATGCAAGCCTGCCTGTGTAATACAGTTTCTTTGTGTCTAAGCTGTTCTACATAAGCTGTCCCTCTAAGTCTTGTAAACACAGTGAGTGCTTCTTAGTGAGTGTATTCATTGTAAACTAGTTTGAGTCTGTCTTAGACTAGTGAACATACTGTTGTATCTGTCATCTCAGCTTGAACCTTTCCGCATTCAAGCTTGTTTGTAATTAACATTTGTTAATAATACATACAAACATTGAGAAAATTGTGTGTAGTTTTTAAATAGCTGTATTCACTCCCCTCTACAGCTTAAAGCTATATACTTTGGGAACCTCTCGGACCTACAACTACAGGAGGAAATTCTACAGCTTCCCAAATGGCATAATCAATAAATTGAATGTGCTGTTGAATCCTGAGTTTCCACATCTCAAACTCAGTGGGTTTGAGCATAGGCACTTTGAGTCCTTGCCCAGATCCACTACTGCTATTATCAAATTCCATTGCAGAAAATTAAAAATTTTAAAAGAAAGCTTCTGACTTTGAAAACAAAGAAAAACCTGGCTCTGATACCACTTCTAAAGATCATGAATCACTACCTAAGATTAACTGGTTTGAATTAATCAGAGTATAAACCAATAACCTTGTATTGAATCAAAGTCCAATTAAGAAGTTTGCGGAATAACACTTAACTGTTTTAAGAAAAGCTTTCAAAACAAATAATCGCATAAACACAATCAATAATCAAAAGTCACTTGTATTGCCAAACTCAATGATTACAATCACCTCTAATCTGTTTGATTAGACAAAGAACACAGATTGTTCATAGGGTTTTACAACCTTAGAGGCTTATGAAAAGTTAATCAGAAAGACAATTGCAACTGAATAAACTTGTACGTGCAGACTTACAATAGAAAAACCTATTCTATGTATATATACTGCTTTCTGATTTGTTTCCTTGAAAAACTCTAATTTCTCTGATAGTAGATATGCTTGAATCTTCGAATATATCTTTTCCTGAATACCAGCACTTTTGGTTTATTGAACTGTTGAGCAGCTTGAGTTTGAACACTGGCAGCTTGAACTTTTGAACTAGCAGCTCGAACTTCTTTAACTAACAGCTTGAACTTTGTACTTACACAGAAAATCTACTAACAGTTTGAGAAATCTAACTAACAGCTTGACATACTTAGCATATTTTCCAACAATATGGATCTCTTTGGTCCAACATCTGTGTTGAGTTTGAATAAAAGAGCTTACTGTTTAGTCATTGTTGATGATTTCACCAGATTTACATGGGTTTACTTTCTTAGGACTAAGGGTGAAACTGTTGAGCTAGTTAAATCTTTTATTCTTAAGATAGAAAACCAATCAAATTTGAGAAGGTGATCAGGTCAGACAATGGAACTGAGTTTAAAAATCAAATCCTAAACAGTTTCTATGAGTCTAAAGGTATTGCAAGGCAATATAGTGCACCAAGAACACCACAACAAAATGGTGTAGCTGAAAGGAAGAATAGAACTTTAATGGAGGCTGCTAGAACCATGCTAGCTGATTCCAAACTGCCAATGACCTTTTGGGCAGAGGCAGTGAATACAGCTTGCTATGTGCTTAATAGGGTTCAAGTTGTTCAGTCACAAGGGAAAACTCCATATGAGTTATTCCATCACAGAGTTCCCTTAGTAGCTTTTCTAAAGTCTTTTGGTTGTTCATGCACTATTTTTCACACTAAAACTCACTTAGGAAAGTTTGAAAGTAAAGCTGAAGAAGGTTTCTTTGTAGGTTACTCTATTCAAAGCAAAGCCTATAGAGTATATAACAGTGTGTCTAAAACCATTGAAGAAAGTGCCAATGTTGAGTTTAATGAAAACACTGCTAATGTCAAAGGCATTGGTCCTGATTGGTTGTTTGATTTAGATTCACTAACAAATTCTCTGAGCTTTGTTGAGTATACTGCAGGAACTGATGAAGACAGTGTTGAAGCTGCCAACACAAATTCTCATGCTGGTCACACAAACATTCAAGCTGTTGGCACAAAGTTTCAAACTGTTGAAGATTCTGATAAATGGGATGAGTATACTTTACTACCTCTTCTATCTTGTGAACCACCAGGGGTACTGGATGGTCAACATGATACAAATCTTGATTATGAGGTGTCAATCCCAAGTCCTGAGGTAACAGCTCCATCCAATAGGGAAAGAGTCCCATCTTCTGGTCAAGCTATTCCTGAAGCAGAATCATCAAGTGGTCCTGAAGGAGATGATACAAATCTACTAACATCATTTCAGACAGAAAGAGAACCCACACTCAGGGTTCACAAGTATCATCCTCTCAACCTGATAATGGGAGACCCACACACACCTGTGCAGACAAGGACAATGGTTCACACGGAGTCCACTGATGTTGAATCAGCAGTTCCTAAATTCAGTCTAGCTGACTTTGAACATGAATGCTTTATGTCACAATTAGAACCTAAGAAGGCATCTGAGGCTCTGAAAGATCCATCTTGGATTGAGGCAATGCAAGAAGAACTTTTGCAATTCAAGATTCAGAATGTCTGGACTCTAGTTGACTTACCTAGAGGAAAGAGAGAAATTGGTACAAGATGGGTTTTCAGAAACAAGAAGGATGAAAGAGGAGTAGTAATCAAGAACAAAGCAAGATTGGTAGCACAAGGAAACACTCAAGAAGAAGGAATAGATTATGATGAAATCTGCCAGCTTCAAGATTGGTAGTAATCAGACTGTTCCTAGTTTATGCCAGCTTCAAAGGGTTCAAAGTGTACCAAATGGATGTGAAATCTGCATTCCTGTATGGTACAATCGAAGAAGAGGTTTATGTGTGTCAACCCCCTGGATTTGAGGACTATAAGTATCCAGACAGAGTCTATAAATTAGACAAAGCCCTCTATTGACTCCACCAAGCCCCAAAAGCATGGTATGACACTCTATCCTCATACCTTCTACAAAATGGATTCAAGAGAGGTACTCTGGAGAAGACATTGTTCACAAAGTCCATCAAATCAGAGATTTTGCTTGTTCAGATCTATGTTGATGATATCATCTTTGGGCCAACAAATGACAGTCTGTGCAAGGAGTTTGAAACCCTGATGCACAAAAAGTTTCAAATGAGTTCAATGGGACAACTCACCTTTCTAGGATTGCAGGTCAAGGAGAAACCCACAGGACTGTTTATAAGTCAATCAAAGTATGTAAATGACATCCTGGAAAAGTTTGGCTACAAAGATATCAAAGTTGCTAGTACTCCAATGGACACACACAAGCAGCTTGATGCAGACAAAGATGGAGTGGATGTGGACATTCACCTATATAGATCCTTGAAAGGTTCACTAATGTATCTCACATCTTCTAGACCTGATACAATGTTTGCTGTTTGTGTTCGTGCCAGGTTTCAATGTGCTCCAAACGATTCACATATGTTTGCTGTTAAGAGAATCTTTAGATATCTCAAGGGCCAACCACAGTTGGGCTTATGGTATCCTAAGGACTCTCCTCTTGAACTAAAAGTTTATTCTGACAGTGACTATGGAGGTTGCAACATAGACAGAAAATCCACAACTGGTGGATGTCAATATCTAGGAGCAAGACTGGTCTCTTGGCAGTGCAAAAAGCAAACAACTGTTTCCACCGCATCCACTGAAGCAGAATATGTAGCAGCTGCCAGCTGCTGTTCCCAAGTGATGTGGATTCAGAATCAACTGAGAGACTATGGTATGAACTTCCTATCTACTCCTATTTACATTGACAACTCAAGTGCAATAAGCATTGTACAAAATCCAGTGAAATTTCCCAAAACCAAGCACATAGACATTAGATTTCATTTTATAAGAGATTGTAATGAGAAGAAATTAATCCAAGTTACCAAAATTCATACAGATGATCAGTTAGCTGATCTATTTACAAAACCATTTGATGTAGGAAGATTCACCATCCTAGTATCAAATATTGGTATGGTTAATATGGATTAATTTGTTTTTCATCATTTTCTCTTATTTTATGAAGAACATATTTATTTCATGTGCTTGATTAAGGGGGAGACACTGTTTCATAAGAATCTGCTTAATTTTCAACTAACAGCTTGAGTCTTTTCTCAAGCTGCTATTTCATTTTACTCGAACTGTTAGTTGTTTTTACTTGATCTGTCAAAGTGTGCAGGGTAATTCTGTAATTTCTTATAAGTGTGTGCGCGGGACTAGATATTTTTGAAATGTCCAAACCTTTAAAGGTCCTAGTTTCGTTCAATTGCAACTACCAGTTGCAAAAATATCTTCCAACGATCTGTTCTTTCTCTCTCTGAGCGATTCACACACAGTCGATTCAAACCCTAAATCTCCGTTTTAATCTCTAATGGAGTTTGTCAAAGAGCACAACTACCTCCCTTATTCTCTCAAACACACTGACCTTCAACCATTCCACGACATGATGGACTTCCTCAGAAGTTCCCATATCCATCATGCCCTCACTGTCAATCCCACCACCTATGTGGCTCATATAGAGCAGTTCTGGAAATCTGCCAAAGTAAAAACCGTCAATGGAGTCACTTCTTTTGCATCCACAAGCGATGGCAACCCTATTACTGTTTCTGAGGAGACCATACGCCAACATTTGCATCTTCAATATACCTCAGGTATATCAGATATATCCTTTACTGCCTTACATGAAGGACCTTTTGCAATAGGGTATAGGGGCCCTACTGATTCATTTATTTTCTTTAAAGCACACTCTGCCCCTAAGTGGAAATATCTTGTGCATATCATTCAACAATGTATAAGTCCCAAAAGAACTGGTTGGTCTGAGTTTTCCTCAAACATTGCCACTGCTATAGTGTGTCTATCAACAGGCCAACAGTTCAACTTTTCAAATATGATTTTTCAGGGAATGTTGAGGCATCATGCCCTAAAGAATGGGAAATTTTTGATGTATCCACGATTTTTGGTTGAAATAATTGCAAAATCTTGCAATAATTTTAATATACATAAAAGGATACATGTTTCCCATAGGCAGTCTATACCATCAATCAAAAGACTTTTAAAACCTAGTGCCAATTTTTTGAATGTGGATGTCCCATTGCCTTCTGCAATGATGGGCATCAATCCAACAAACAGAGGAGAGGGTCCTGAGCAGGCTCAGCCATCCATCACTACTTCACCCCCAGGACCCCAACCCACTCCTCATGATACAAACATTCCATCTTCTCCTTCTATCACACATACATCCCCACCCCCCACACTCCTAAAATACAAAAGACAAAGGGTTTCAGGAGCTCCTTCCTCCTCAGCCCAAGCACCAGTGCCAAGTATGTGCAGGAGGAAACTTCTGCACAGAATATCCAAAGGGAACCCACTGAGGACTCTCCCACCCTCAATTTGGAGGTGGACATTCCATTAGAGGATGTCCATATGGGGTTTGTGGCTGACACTACTGATGTGTCTGCACAAGAGGCACAGGCCAGTGTCAACATCTCTAAGACCACACCCATGGAAACAGAGGGTGTGCAAGCACCTTCTGGAAGTCCCCAGTACCAAGAACAAAGGAGCCCAGATGTTTCTACCTCTGGAATTCCTGCCAGTGATAGATCTCAAATACCACTAACATTTGAAGATCTTGAGGCTAGTCTGCAACTCATGGCATTGACGGATCAACAGCTGAAACCTGTCGTAGCCATATTTGAACATTATAAGTCCCTTATTGCTGCACAGGGGGCACAAATCAGAGCTCTGCAACAGATTATAGTAGCCCAACATCAACGATTGGATTATTTCACTACTACAAATCGAAGCTAAATCAACACTTTTGATGCAACACTTTTAAAAATTGTTGCTTTTTTATTTAAGTTCACTCTAAAGCAACACATTGACAATAAGTGTTGCATATACTGATTTAATGCAACACTTTTTTTTAAAATGTTGCAATTTTTACTAAAAAAATGCAACAATTTTCTAAAGTGTTGCAATTTTTACTAAAAATTGCAACACTTTTTTAAAGTGTTGCATATTTCAATAAAAAATGCAACACATTTTTAGAGTGTTGCATTTATAATGAAAAATTTGCAACATATTTTTAGAGTGTTGCATTTATAATGAAAAAAATTCAACACATTTTTAGAGTCACTACTACAAAATGAGCCTGTTGCAACCTTTTGAAAGCAACTTTTATAAAATTAGTTGCATTTGATTCTAAAGCAACTAAAAAAAAAAATTAAAGGTTGCATTTTATCTTAAAAGGTTACATATTTGATTGAAAATGACAACATTTATAAAAAATAAAAAAAAGGTTGCATTTGTTATAGGTTCAAGGTAACATTTATTATAAAAGGTTGCATATGTCTAAAGTAAATGCAACTTTTTTTATAAAAAAGTTACATCTAAAATGTGATTGTAGTTTTTTTTTATTTTTTCCTTAAAATAAAATATATAACTATTTTAAATTGTCAACCTTTTCATTCTATTAATATTATTTATTGCTAATCCATTTAATCTAAATATTAGTATAAATAATTTCATCATTAAAATATTATAATTATTTTATTTATATGTAAGTGTTATTCAAAAGAAATTATAAATTTAACTTAGTAACCTATTGAATTCTTTCATAGTTCAGAAAATTTTTAAATTTTTAAAAGGACGAAAAGTAAAAAGTCTAGGCTTCGTTTTTTTTTTTTTCCTCTTTTCTCTTTTTTGCCTCTACTATCTAATTCGGGAGGTTGAATGTTTGTTTTTCTTACTCCAATCAGGCATATGATTTTCAATCGGATTTTAAATTTGTCTTTTGCCTCTCTTCTCTCCAAACCGCATCCCCCAGATCTGGGACGCCCTATTTCAATCGCCTCCAGTAAGAAGCTCTCCCACGTTGCCTCCCCTCAGGCGATGCCCTCCGGTGAGATCCTCGTCGAACTTCTCACTCGTTGCCCTCTCTAATCTCGTCGATCACTCGTCTCCCCCGCCATCGTTGATTGAGCTCTGCTACTCCCCTCTCCAAGTATCCGGTTACTATTGCTCCTCCTCTCTTGGAGTCTTTGGTGACATCGCCTCCCCTTCATCCTTGAAATATCTGATCACCACAATTCACAGGTTTGATTTGATTGCTTCGCACTAATTTTTTGGCTATAAAATTGAAATTGGTTTTGGAATTTTGCTTTTATAAACATGGGTTTTGTTTCTTTGCAAATATGATGGTAATGAGAAGCACAGAGTTTGATTTTAGAACCATATATATATGGGTTGTTGCTGTCTGTATGTAGCACACACACACATGGGTTTTTCTATCTTTTTTAGAACAATATATACATGGGTTTTTCTATCTTTTTTGTTTCTGCTTGTACGAATGATACCAAAGGCAACACGCCATTAAAGTGATAACCTATTATATTATTTTCATCATCGATTAAAATAAGATTCCATTTGATGAATTCATATGTATCAATTCCTTGTCTCGTTTTAGGAAATCCGTTTGCAAAGCCAAAGGCAAAGGGTTTGAGGCAGGATACATGAGATTATAGATGGAATCATAATAGTCAGGGGTTGATTGGATTTGAGTTTTGCCAAACATGCATTTTGTAATAGGATTTAAATAAAAAACTAAAATGAGTCGAAGTTGTTACTTTCTAGTGGAGTGGGATGGGAGCATGAGTGTAGGATTCCAAAATCTAATGCTTCTTTGGGGACCAGGAGCAGAGCATCTTATTCCTCATAGAAAGTAGAAATGAAGCTAGTTGATGTAGATCAGATTCAAAGAATTTACCTAACTAATTTTGTTATCTAAAATCTCAATGAAAGAGGCAAATATTATTATCTTTTTGGAGCAAGCCTAGGATACTTTTGTGTGAAATGAAGTGCTTGAGTCAATTTGTGCAGTGCTGGATCAGAATCCAAAATACATACCTTTCTGTGGCATGAAATGAAAATGGGTGGCTTTTAAGAATCCCAGCATCAATTCATTCAACTCCATAAAATTACTGTCGATGCATGTTTGGAGGGTTTTCCCTGGTAGCTTGTTGCTGTCTGCCTGTCTTTGTAAAATTATTGGCAAATGGGAGTTTTTAAATTGTGTAAAATTATTCAGCGCCAAGAACTTCAAGTCTTGGTGAAAGTTTAGACGTTTTTTGTTTTTTCTCTATGTTGTTACCTTTTTTGCTAAGTGATCATTTGAAACCATTCATCCATGATCAAATGAAAGATGATGAAACCTTAGGTGACTATCTAAGAGGGTTTGTGGTCAAGCAAAATCAGAAGAAAAGGAAAATGCCAACAGGGCATTCAAAGGCAGAACACAGAAAATTTTTGATAAACTTCTCTGCATTAGTTAGACTACCAAGAGTAATGGCTCAGTCATGGCCAACAGAAAAGCTTCAGGCCTTATATGACAAGGAGAAAGAAAAATAGGAAGCAGCCAAAGTCTCCCAACAAGTCCAATGCCAACAAGAACCAGTTCAGGCTGTTGTTAGTGATCCTCCTCCACAAACAAAGATTGATCAGGTTAAAAGAGTATTGTTTGAACAACAGCTTCAAAAGGCACTGGAAATAGAAAAGGCCCTGGATCAGTATGATTTCTCTAAACTGCCTATTACTTACTGGTATGCTAAATCAATGGATGACATTGATTTGGTCTATCATTTTGTAATTAGGAGAGAGACTGGTCCAGAAGAAGAATATAAGAGCCTAGCTCAGATGGCACAAAGGCTAACCAGAGAGGATCTGACAAAATGCATCACATTGGATCTGTTAGCCATTCAAGATCTCGATGCGTATGGGTTCAAAGAAATGTAAAAGATCTTAGAAGCATTTTTGATCCAGAGTCTACAAGAGCAGAAATAGAAGCTGCCAAGGAGATGAAGATTATACAGGTTGATATATATGTCAAATCAATGACATATAGAGTCAAGCTTGCAGACGGATCCAGCAGGTTCTACAATTCTGAGTTCATTAATCTGCCAAAGGCTTGGCTACTCCAAATAAGCACAATGAAGATTCACTGTGATAAAGAGGAGTTGAAAAGAGATTTCATGAAGGCAATAAATCAGAAACTTTCGCAATTGTAAGTGTTTGGATGCCTTAGTTTTTAGATAATAGTTTTACTTTGCTTTATTTCCTTATTTGTATAGAAACTTAAAGTCTTGTGTAAAGAATTTAAGTTAAGGGGAGATTGTTGGGAAATATTCTAAGTATGTCAAGCTGTTAGTTAGATTTCTCAGACTGTTAGTAGATTTTCTGTGTAATTACAAAGTTCAAGCTGTTAGTTGAGTAATTTCGAGCTGCCAGTTCTAAAGTTCAAGCTGCTCAAGTTCAAGCTGCTCAACAGATAAAGTTCAAGCTGTTCAACAGTTTAACAAACAGAAAGTGCTGAAATTCAGGAAGTGTTTTATATTCGAAGATTCAAGCATATCTACTACCAGAGAAATCAGAGTTCCTCAAGGAAACAAATCAGAAGGCTTTATATATATATATATAGAATAGGTTTTCTATTGTAAGTCTGTACGTGCAATTTTGTAATCGTGTGCTTCAATTGCAATTGCTTTCTGATTAAGTTTCTCAAGCCTCTAAGGTTGAAAAACCCTAAGAACAATCTGTGTTCTTCGTCTAATAAAACAGATTAGAGGTGATTGTAATCTGTGAGTTTAGCAATACAAAAGATTTGATTTTTGATTATATTTATGTGTTATTTGTTCTGAAAGTTTTTCTTAAAACAATTAAGTGTTATTCCCCAAACTTCTTAATTGGACTTTGATTCAGTACAAGGTTATTGGTTTACACTCTGATTTATTCAAACCAGTTAATCTTAGGTAGTGATTTTTTTGATATTGACAAACAGACATCTCAGAATATTCAAACGTCTCTGGCTCTGGAAAATTAATCTCTTGTTTAGCTTCTTCTATCCTTAGCACTTCACTTTCTTCATCCTTATCCGAATCGTCATATTCCTCAAAATTGAATATACTAGATTGTATACTCAAAGGAATTGGAACATCTTTATAAAGAATCAATTCCTTTTCACTTTGAGCATCAATTGGATTGTCTTTAGATCCTCCTGCTTCTTCTGCACCTCCTCTTTCAGTCTCTTTTTTTGCAAAAACAACCATCTGTAGCTCTATTTCACCAAACTTCCTCCTCTTCTCCCCCTCATGAGGAGCATCATCGGAGTCATCCGGATCCTCATGCTTTCTCGGAAAATTTTTAGAAATGATCGGTTTTTTCAAAAAACTTTTAAAAATGATCGGGTTTTTTTTTTCAAAACTAATCACGCCGGGGACCCAACCCCGGCTCAATCAACATCACGACAGAATGTTCACGGGGTTCATATGAAAACGCCAAAAGGGAGTCACATGGAACATAATACGCCAAAAGGAATCACTTGACCGAAAAAGCGATGATGTGACAACACCCCCGGTCATCAGACCGCTCTGGGCAAGCCCGCGGTGGTCAGGCCGCTCTGGCCAACACCGGCCTGATCAGACCCGACCCGACCCGGCCGAAACCCGCACCCCCATTCCCTATATATACTACACTTCTAAACCTCAATTTTTCATAACAAAAACATACATTCTTCTCTATAATATCTTTCTTTCTACTCCCTATTATTCTAGTTTTTTTAAAAAATAGTCTAAATTTTGTGAATTTAGTATTCTAAATTTTCCACTTTTAATAGATTTTGTATTCTAAATTTTCCACTTTCATAAAATAGTATATAAATATTCTAGTTTTTTTTTTAAATATTCTATTTTTTTAAAAACTTTTATAATTTTACGATATCGGTATTTTAAATATTTTAAAGTTATTATATTTGAACTTTTAAATTTTTAATAAAAATGTCTCAACAACTATTTCCCGGTCCAAACAACCCTGATTTATTATTTTTATGGGATCAGCTTCGAGCTTGGCAAAATTTCAATAACGCTGATCCTAATAATAATAAAGAGTTGAATACCAGGAGGTCGGACCAAACATTTTGGAACTATATCAACGAACATCAAATCTGTGAAGATGTATTGGTCCAAATAAAAGCCGCCGGTTTTGCTGGAGTGTTGGCCTTGGGATACCTAAAGTTTGATCATCATTTGATCACCGCAATGGTAGAAAGGTGGCGTCCCGAGACACACACGTTTCATCTTCCGATCGGTGAGGCCACGGTTACATTACAAGATGTACAAGTCTTGTCGGGTTTGCCGATCAATAGTATGATTCTTACTAGTGTAGATAGTTTTTCTCGTGAAGAATTAAATACAATTTGTGCAGATTGTTTAGGTTTTACGCCCGATCCCGGGTGTTTAAAAGGTTTTCAAATAAATTTAGCTAGAGTTTTAGATGAAATAATGTCCCTATTGGTGAATCTGATGTCACATCCTTGCTTTAATCACGCTTGCTTAATCCCAGGAATAAATAACAACAGACATAAGCATAATAATAAGTCTAAAGCTTGCATAAGAACTAAATAAAAGTACTACAATACAGTCATGCACTACACGTGCTACAAGGTGCGTTGCTAAGTTGCTAAAACATCACATTAATAATAAAGCGGCTACCCAAATCCCAAGGCAGCTCAATACTATACCACAAGCTGAATAGTGAGTTAAAGTCCTCTGGGTTGATCAGAAAATAGACCTAAGCAGATGGTCCAGCTTGCTCTTTACCTTTTCCAGTAAAAATTGTTACTAGAAACTGTAAGCTAATTGCTTAGTGAGTTAACAGATATTCATGATGCATGTAAGATATGTGGCGAAAGTGCCTATAAAGGCGGTAATGCTTGCTTGCTTGCTAATGCTTTTACCCAGAATGAATGCTTGCACAATTGAGACATTGCACGCTGAAAGGAGACGCCACCACTAGGGGTTACCACTGACAGATGATCAATCTGTGATGCGGGGCTAGCTACCCGCATAATGCTTGGGATAGTGGTGAACATCAGAATTGCTTGCTTGTAAAGTAAAATGCTTATGAAATGCACAAAGAAACGCTCAAACAAGGCTTGCTCTATAATATGCAGAATAAACAGATAGCAATAAATTATGCACATTAATGGATCAGATGTAAGATCCGGCTAAGCTGGGCACCGCCTGTACCACAGTGTTCGCCTTCACTCATAAAAGTCTATTGAAGTTCAAAGAAGGCATATAGAAGCAAATTATGTCTCAATTACATAATATACATGTAAACAAGAATAACTATTACTCACAGTACTGTCTTATGCTTTGTAATATTCTGAAATGCTTGCTCGGGGTTATCTAGACTTTAACATTGCTTTTTGGCTGAATATGGCTTTGCTTTACTGACTGAGGCTTTAACTATACTTTGTTTCGCTCTGGCTCTAGCTTTGACTCATAACTGAACTAGTCGCTTAAATCTTATAGCATGTGTGCAATCAAAATGTCTGTAATTAATATTACAGATACATAACGAATTAATAAACTTGCTTAAAAATTAAAGAATCTTAAATTGTAATTTCTTGCTAAACATTTTGTAAATTATGTGCTAGGCAAACCGAATGTTGCCCATTCTAATTTAATCTGATTACTCGAGTTTAGGGGGGCCTTCGAACATAATGAAGTTCGAATCTAAGGCCTTCGAATTTATGGGGGTTCGAACATGTGGACCTTCGGATTTAATGAGATTCGAACTTAGGCAGGTTCGAACAAAAACAAAAAGCCTCGAATTTGATCCATTTTGAATTTGTTCTTGGCCATCTCGAACTTGTTCGTGTTTTTCAGCTTTCAAACATGCATTTTCTAGGCAAAAATCATAAATATGTTAAGGAACAAGTCTAAGTTCGATTCTATTACACTTATTCTAGCAGAATCGAGTTATAACTCAAGCAGAATAGCTTTAAATGAATCAAAGATGGGGATTTTGAACCTTTTTCTCAAAACCGAAAGCAAAGAAGAGAGAAAAGATGATTCTTACCTCAAATCTGAATCAAATCACACATGCAATTGCAGATCCATGTAGTACTCTTCGAGGTCTTTCCGATGACGTATAGAACTCGAGATTCGGCCGGTCGGTTCGGACTAAAAGCTAGAGAGAAGGTAAGTTTTAGAAGGAAAGGCTCTCAAGTAGGGAAATGGTTTTGCAAGAATGAGAAAATGAACTTCCAGCTCCTATTTATCCGAAAAAAATTCGACATTACATCATTAAACACAATTCGCACAAATACGCATAAAACGGATAAAATAAAAAGCAAGGTGTTATAGTATGAGCCCACCACGCTTGCACTTCGTCCTCGAAGTACCTAGGGCTCAAAGAGATGCGGATAACGAACTCTCATGTCTTGCTCAGATTCCCATGTCTGGGAAATACCATGAGAAGTTCTCCATTGCACCAACACCATTGCTACTTCACGATTCCTTAACTTCTTCATCTTTGTTACCAAAATAACCTCAGGCTCGTCACATTGTAGCTTCTCGTTGATCTTGTAACTCAGATGATCGGCCCACTTTTCGCTTTCATCTTCCTTGCACTTCCTCAGTTGCGAGATGTGAAACACAGGGTGAATGTTGGATAGTTCATTCGGCAAATCTAAAAGGTAAGATTGAGTTCCAACACGCTCGATGATCTTGAATGGACCAACGAATCGTGGTGCTAACATGCCGCGCTTGCCGAATCTAAACACACCTTTCATCGGCGAGACTTTCAATACGACAAAATCATCCTTTTGGAATTCTAAAGGCTTATGGCGTCGGTCGTGATACGACTTTTGTCGAGATTGAGCAGTTTCCAGTCGTTGGCGAATGATTCTGATCTTGTCGTTGGTTTGTTGAAGTAATTCAGGACCGGCAATTGGTGCTTCACCGGCTTCATGCCAACAAGTAGGCGTTCGAAACTTGCGACCGTATAAAGCTTCAAAAGGTGCGGCTTTGATAGATGAGTGGTAGCTGTTGTTGTAAGAAAATTCGGCTAACGGCAAATGGTCGTCCCAATTACCGCTAAACTCAAAAACATAAGCCCGCAGCATGTCTTCGAGTGTAAGGATCGTGCAATCGCTTTGGCCATCAGGCTGCGGATGATACGTCGTGCTCATTTTGATCTTGGTGCCTAATCCATCTTGTAATGCACTCCAGAACCTCGAGTGAACCGTCTGTCGCGGTCGGAAACAATTGACAGAGGCACACCGTGTCGAGTAACGATCTCGTCTATGTAAATCTTAGCCAGCTTCTCTAGTGAGTAATTCTCGCGAATCGGAATGAAATGCGCGACTTTGGTTAAACGATCCACGATCACCCATATTGCATCATGCTGTCTTCGTGTAGTCGGCAACTTTGTCACAAAATCCATCGTTATGTGATCGAACTTCCACTCGGGAATCGGTAGAGGCTGAAGACTGCCATAAGGCTGCTGATGCTCCGCTTTGACTAATCGGCATGTAACACAATTATCGACATATTGGCCCACGTCTCTTTTCATAACAGGCCACCAATATTCAGCTTTTAGATCGTTGTACATCTTGGTGCTGCCAGGATGTACTGAAAAGTTCGAACAATGAGCCTCTGAGAGAATCTTCTGTCGTATATCACCAAACTTCGGAACCCAAATGCGATTCTTGAAAAGTTTTAAGCCACGAGGGCTGTCAACTAAGAATTGAAGTTGTCCTTTCACATCCTCGGAGTTGAGGCTTCCTTCTTTTAGGGCTTCGGCTTGAGCAGCAAGAATTTCATCGATCAGAGTAGATGAAAATGAAGTATGAGTCAGTGTATAGAGACATTTCGCGGAATACGGTTTTCGAGTCAATGCATCAGCCACCACATTTGCCTTGCCAGGGTGATACAGAATTTCACAGTCATAGTCTTTGATGAGTTCCATGTAGCATCGCTGGTGCATGTTGAGCTCCTTCTGGCTGAAAATATACTTAAGACTCTTGTGATCCGTATATAATTGACATTTGGTGCCGTAGAGATAATGACGCCATGTTTTCAGTGCAAAAGTCACAGCAGCAAGTTCAAGATCATGAGTCGGCTGACTCTTTTCATGATCTTGGAGTTGGCGTGAAGCATATGCTATGACTCTACCTCTTTGCATCAGAACACACCCAAGTCCTTGATATGAGGCATCGCTGATGACTACAAAGTCTTCATTGCCTTCGGGTAAAGCTAGAATAGGTGCTTCGGTGAGTTTATGCTTTAAAGTTTGGAACGCGGTTTCTTGAGCTTCTTCCCAAATAAAGGGAATGTTCTTGCGAGTAAGAGAGGTAAGAGGCATGGCTAATTTTGAGAAGTCCTTAATGAATCGACGGTAGTAACCCGCCGATCCCAAGAAACTTCGGATCTCAGTAGCTGATTTGGGAGCTTCCCAATTTTGAATGGCTTCTATCTTAGAAGGATCTACAGCGATTCCTTCACCAGATATCACGTGTCCAAGAAACTATATCTGTCACAACCAAAATTCGCATTTAGAGAACTTGGCGTAAAGTCGCTCCTTGCGCAGCAACTCTAGCAGTTCTCTAAGATGCACAGCATGCTCAGCTTCGGTTTTCGAGTAGATGAGAATATCATCTATAAAGGCAATAACAGACTTGTCAAACATTGGCCTACAAACATGGTTCATCAGATCCATGAATGCCGCAGGAGCATTTGTAAGGCCAAAGGGCATAACAAGAAACTCGTAATGCCCATATCTGGTACGGAAAGCCGTTTTGGAGACATCTTCTTCACGAACTTTGAGCTGATGATACCCAGATCTAAGATCGATCTTTGAGAAGTAACTAGCTCCTTGAAGTTGGTCGAAAAGATCTTCTATTCTGGGCAACGGATATTTATTCTTTAATGTTACTTTGTTCAACTCCCTATAAT
Source organism: Centrapalus pauciflorus (assembly GCA_020465985.1). Lineage (NCBI taxonomy): Eukaryota > Viridiplantae > Streptophyta > Magnoliopsida > Asterales > Asteraceae > Centrapalus > Centrapalus pauciflorus. Next base: position 45,614 of record JAANYP010003672.1, on the reverse strand, counting down.
CAATACACATCCGGAGAGTCCCTTCTTTCTTCTTAATGATAAGAACAGGAGCTCCCCAGGGAGATGAACTTGGTCGTATAAGTCCCTTGCCAAGCAACTCTTGCAATTGCTTCATCATTTCTTGCATCTCAGCAGGTGCAAGTCTATACGGGGCTCGAGCAATAGGTGTCGCGCCTGGCACTAAATCAATTCTGAACTCCACCTGACGGTCTGGTGGGAGTCCAGAGATGTCCTCGGGAAAGACATCGGGAAACCCTGAGGCTATCGGTACCTCGGCTAAAGTTTTCTTTTCAGACTTGGCATCTATTGCATATGCTAAGTAAGACGCGCAACCCTTAGCTATATGCTTCCTAGCATTCACTACAGAAATTAAACATAATTCACCTTTCTTTCTGTCACCGTAGATGCAGATACTGCGGCCATCAGGAGTAGTGAGATTTATTAACTTCTTCTTGCAGACAATGTTGACGTCATGATGATCAAGCCAATCCATACCCACGATGACGTCGAATTCGTGAAAGTCCATCGGAATAAGGTCAAGTTGGAAAGTACAGTTATCAAGCAGAATTATGCAGTCGCGGTAAATTTTATCAGTAGACACGAACACGTTACTGGCCGTTTCGATATCAAATATAACAGGTAGCATAGTCGGTGTAATTCCAAGTTTAGATGTGAATGAATTTGATATGAAAGAACGATTTGCTCCCGAATCGAAAATAACTCTAGCAGGAACAGAGTTAACAAGAAACATACCAGATACCACATCTAGTATTTCCTTTGCTTGCTCGGCCGTTATTTGGAATGCTCGGTTCTGACTTCGCGCTGGCTCGTTACGGCGGCTAGAACCTCCACGCGATGTGCTATGTCGGGCCGGTTGGTTTTGTCTTTGCTGCTGTTGTTGCTGTTGCAGTCGTGGATGATGCTCTGCACTCGGATAAACTAAGTTGAACGGATGCGTGCATGCCCGCTCAGTATGTCCATGGCGTAAACAGTTGTTGCAAACTGTAACTTTGTTAGGATATTCTTCACTGCTATGTCCTATGTCGTTGTACTGCATAAGAACGAGCTTGCTGCGGCGGAGGTGAGCTGAACTACCGGGATTGAGACTGAGATTGAGAATATCTGGATGAAGATTCATAATAACTTCCAGTACGTGACTTCTTGTGAAGACCACCCCTCACGGGGCGGTAGTCACGAGTCTAGGTCCCACATCATGGAACACGATATCAATCATAACTAAGATAGAGTAATTAAGTTGCGGAATTATAAATTACAGTACAAAATATTAGGATTAAGTTTAATACAGGTTACAGTTTTCAAATTAAACTTATAAAGGGTATCATCTAATCTAATACATTACATCATACAATCATATCAAGTCTACCCAAAACCACCATAATTGTCATCCTCCAATCAATACCGAAAGGTTTGTTGAGTAGTGGTCTGTGAAAGCTTCAAAACTTGGATCTTGAATGACCTAAGAACTAGGTCCAACAGACTTCCCTTTATCTTTTCCTGTAAAAAAAATTGTAAAGTAGCAACTGTAAGCAATGCTTAGTGAAATTATAGATTTTCAGATTTCACACATTGTCAAGCGGATCATAGGTCTAGCGTGATATATCTTGACTGCCGCTACAGCCACTCATGATTGAGACATAGAAATCATAGAATCGGATGATGTTCAAACCACACTCATGCTTAAATCGTGGGGATCAGCACACACTGGGCTAGCTACCAGTAAATCAACATGGCGGAACATCGGAGGGTCATTACCAAGTTCAATAGAACTGGTTAAATAGCATGGTCTAGAACAATAGACCGACAAGGCTAATCAAGCTGAATCAATATGTCAAATGTTTGAGCAATAATGAAAGCTTAAATCACCAAAGTCATGATAGCAATAAATCTCATAGCAGTATCTGAAATGAACTGTAATGCAATGTCATGTGAAATGATAATCAAATAGCTATCATGATACACTGGGCATCACCGAACCATAGTGAGCACAGGTCTCAATTCAGCTGATCATATATGAATGTCAAGTAACCTATCATCAACAATATGTCTCAACCGGGAATCTCGCATGAAATGCTGAATATCTATAACTCACAGTTTCTGGGGTCTTTATCAAGCAGATTTATAATCCACCACCTGAGTTATCTCAGGATTTATCTTTAATCAGAGTTCTGGCTTTCTTTTCAGTTCTTTGACCCGCTTTCAATATCTTTAAATCTATGTTCAGGATTTCATTGAACCTGTCCAGAATCATATCATGTCATATCATTAGCTTTTAGCTTTATAAATCATTAATTCATCTGATTCTGATGACTGATGGTTTAATCTTTCATTAGTTCCTTTTCTTTGTTTCTTTAAACTCTCAAAAGATATATATATATATATATATATATATATATATATATATATATAAATATTTTTATAATCATCTTGCTTTATTGATCTTTAAGCATTATAATCATTTTAAAATATCAAAAATCATGATGTCCAGATTTGATCCATCCGGATTGGGTGATCCGGATTTGGTCCATCCGAAGTGGTATTCAAATTCGGACCAACATCCATCCGGATTCGGACTTGGGATCGAATTAATTAATCCGAAGTCATGCCATCCGAAACATAGGAATTGAAGTTTTGAAGCATCCGAATTTGGGAAAAATCCGATTTCAAAGAGAGTCTGAAATATAGGGTCCGAAACATGGGATCCAAATTTGTGCTTCCCATCCGATTTTTATGATCCGAAATGGGGCACCATCCGAATTCAGTCCTACCCGAATTCGGATCCCGATACTTAGAATTTTCCAGAAATTGTTCTTCATGTTCTTATTGTGTTCATACGGATTTTTATCAAAAATTCACAAAACTTATTTTTATTAACATGCAACTTAATATTATGTTATATTATCATTATTGGGTTGATTTTATACCATTTTCCCTATCAATAACGTCATAAATTGGTCAAGATTGTTCAAAAACTCAATATTTTGTCAAGAACACATTTAATAACAAAATTCCGATTTTTATTCATTTTTGGACAATCTAACCACCAATTCTTGTTTCTATCATTTTTATTAACTTAAATTCATCATTATCTATCAACATTTCAAACATGCAACAAGAAATTTTATGTTTTTAATCTTAAGTTTCGGTTATTAACAAAACCGAACCAAACCATAAAATATCAAAAATTAAATGGAATTTTACCTTGAAAATCTTGTAGTTTGTTGTTGTATGATGTTGATTGTAACTCCCTTTGTCTTTAATTCTTCAGTTACTTTGCAATTTATGGAGATTTGATGGATTCTTGTGAAAAGCCGTAGCTTAGAGAGAGAGTAGAGAGAGAGAGTGAAATTTCTTAAATGGTTGTTAAATGACCATTAATTGGTTAATATACTTCATTTTATCATTATGTGTAATTAACCCACTTCCACTTTTGTATTTTACATCTCTTTTTAATTTACTTATCTTTAATAATTTATAACTCAAATATAATTTAATTAAATAATTTATTACTTAATTAAATTACAAAACAAATATTTTAAATAAATTACATTATCGAATCAAATACTAGAATTAAAGCTAATCCAAAAGTTAGGTTGTTACAGAATGGGCTCCACCACGCACAAACTTCGTCCCCGAAGTTAGCTATGTTCGAACAGACTGGGATAAGTAGGTTTCATAATATCTTCAGATTCCCAAGACTGATGCGAACCTTTGTGGTGTTTCCACTGGACGAGCACTATCTGTATTTCTTTATTTCGAAGCTTTTTGGTCTTCGAGTCCAGAATACATTCCGGCTCTTCAACCTCTCGAAGCTTTTCATCAATTTGCAGATTAACATGTGGTATCTGCACTTCTCTTTCATCTGCTAGGCTCTTTCTCAAATGACTAACATGGAATACAGGATGTATTCCAGATAAGTACGTTGGCAGTTCAAGACAATAAGATTGATTTCCTATCTTTTCCACAATCTTGAACGGACCAATGAAACTCGGAGCCAGTTTGCTTCGCTTTATGAATCTCACTACATTCTTCGTTGGGGATACTTTCAGCATCACCCAGTCGTTAACTGCAAAACTAATAGATCTGCGTCGATTGTCATAATATGACTTCTGCCTGCTTTCAGCTTCAAAGATGTTTCTTCTGACCAGTTGAATTTTCTCATGAGTCAACTGTAGAAGAGCAGGACCCGCTATTGGTGATTCACCTGTTTCGCGCCAACAGGTGGTAGTTCTGCACTTTCTTCCATAGAAAGCTTCAAAAGGAGTCATCTTGATCGTTGAATGATAACTGTTATTATATGAGAATTCGACCAGAGGCAAGTGGTCATCCCAATTACCACCCAGATCAAGAACGCAGGCACGGAGCATGTCTTCAAGAGTAAGGATAGTGCGTTCACTGTGGCCATCTGCATTTGGATGATAGGCAGTACTCATAGAAATTCGAGTACCCATCCCTTCTTGCAGCGCTTTCCAGAAACTCGAAGTGAAACGACTTTCACGATCAGAGACTATAGACTTTGGCACACCGTGACGAGGTATGACTTCACTGATGTACATCTGTGCCAACTTATCAAGGGAGTATGTCTCTTTCATCGGTTTGAAATGAGCTGACTTCGTTAATTGTTCCACGACTACCCAGATGGAGTCATGCTGTCTCTGGTCTTTGGCAGTTTCGTGACGAAGTCCATGGTTATACGCTCCCACTTCCATTCAGGAACTTGTAGTGGTTGCATATCCCCAAAGGGTTTCTGATGTTCTGCCTTAACCATTTGACAGACTCTGCAGATTTCAACATATTGACCGATATCCTTTTTCATTCCTGGCCACCAGTAGTCAGCTTTCAGATCAAAGTACATCTTTGAGCTGCCAGGATGAATAGATAACTTGGACTGATGGGCTTCAGGTAGAAGAGTGTTGCGAATAGAACCATATTTAGGAATCCAGATTCGGTTTCCCTTGAGACATTGAAGTCCTAAATGGTTCAGAGATAAGAATTGTAATTGGCCCTTGAGATTTTTAGAACAGAGATTCTCTTCTTTCAATGCTTCGGCTTGAGCTGATTTGATATCTTCGTTAAGATCGGAAGAGAATACAATAGGAGTCAGGGCATAGCAACACTTTTCAGGATATGTCTTTCTACTAAAAGCATCCGCGACCACATTGGCTTCGCCGGGATGATATAGGATCTCGCAATCATAGTCCTTGATAAGCTCCAAGGACCATCGCTGTTTCATGTTCAGATCCTTTTGAGTAAATAGATGCTTGAGACTTTTATGATCAGTGTAAAGCTGACACTTAGTCCCATAAAGATAGTGACGCCAGATTTTCAGTGCAAAGGTAACGGCAGCCAACTCAAGATCATGAGTTGGTGCACTTTTCTCGTAATCTTTCAATTGCCTTGAAGCGTAGGCAATGACTTTTCCCCTTTGCATGAGGACACATCCTAAGCCAGTACCAGATGCATCGCTATAAACAACGAAATCATCATTGCCTTCTGGTAAGGCTAGGATCGGCGCTTGAATAAGTTACTGTTTCAGAGTTTCGAATGCCTCTTGCTGTTTATCCGCCCATACGAAAGGTGTATTCTTTCGTGTTAGCATCGTAAGTGGCACAGCAATCTTCGAGAAATCCTTAATGAATCGCCGGTAGTAACCAGCCAATCCAAGGAAACTTCAGATTTCAGAGCCGTTGCGAGGCGTTTGCCATTTCTGAACGGCCTTGACTTTAGAAGGATCGACTGAAATACCTTCGCCAGATACAACATGGCCAAGGAATTGGATCTATAAAGAAATCAAACTTGAATTCAAATTTTTATTCGAACAAGAATGCTTAGGAATAACTCAAGACAATATAAAGGTCTACCTGTCTGAGCCAGAATTCACACTTAGAAAAATTTGCATAGAGTTTTTCTTTTCTCAATAACTCTAACGCAGATGATTAACATGATCAGCCTCCGTTTTGGAGTAAATCAGAATATCGTCTATGAATACGATAACTGACTTATCCAGCATTGGTCTGCACACGCGATTCATGAGATTCATGAACGCCGCTGGTGCATTTGTCAGACCGAAAGGCATTACGAGAAATTCGTAATGACCATATCTCGTTCGGAAAGCTGTCTTTGGAATATCCTCATCTCTTACTTTCAATTGATGATACCCAGAACGAAGATCAGTTTTAGAGAAGTAGCTTGCTCCTTGTACCTGATCAAATTGATCATCAATCCTGGGCAGAGGATATTTATTCTTGATAGTGACTTTGTTCAACTTCCGATAATCGATGCACATACGGAGAGTTCCGTCTTTCTTCTTTACAAATAAGACTGGTGCACCCCACGGAGATGAACTAGGTCGGATAAATCCCTTTTCTAACAGTTCTTGTAATTGTTTAGACATTTCCTGCATTTCTGCAGACGCAAGTCTATAGGGAGCTTTTGCGATTGGAGCTGCACCAAGAACTAAGTCAATGCCGAGCTCAACTTGACGTTCCGGTGGCACTCCAGAAATATCATCCGGGAATACGTCTGGAAACTCACAGACGACAGGAATATCAGATATGGATTTCTTATTGACTTCAGAGACGAATTCAGACGAGAGATAGCATAAATAAGATTCGTGACCCTTAGATAAATATTTGTACGCTTTCTCAACGGATATGAAACAGTGAGCACCTTTTCGCTTCTCGCCTTTGATTTCTAACACTCGACCGTCTGAAGACTTGATCCTGATGATTCGATGGTTGCAGATAATCATAGCCTCGTTGTTTGTTAACCAGTCCATGCCGATGATGACCTCGAACTCTTTCAACTGAATCGGAATAAGATCGAGATTAAATACAATGTTATCAACCAGTAGAGTGCAGTTACGGTATACGGAATCAGCCATAACATAGTTGTTACTGACTGTCTCAATATCAATCACGACAGGAAGCTTGGATGGAGATTTAGATAGTCTTCGTGCAAAAGTAGTCGATATAAAGGAACGATTAGCACCGAAATCGAATAATACGCGAGCAGGAATCGAATTTATCAGGAACGTACCGGTAACTACATCAGGAGTTTCTTTTGCTTCCTCGGCTGTTATATGAAATGCACGGGTTCTTGCGGTCGGAGTTGCAGCTGAACTTTTCACTGTAGAACCTCCCGCTGATGATTGCGATTGACCTCGTTGTCCACTACGACAATGATACATAAAGTGTCCGCGCTTCCCACATTTCGCACATCCAAGTCCTCGCTGGGGACATTCTTCGCTGCTGTGGCCAATTCTGTTACATGCAAAGCATGTGACGTCGTCCGGATTGCACAATCCCATGTGTGATTTTCTACATCTTTTGCAGAATCGTGGTTCGTTTGTAAGAGAATAAGCTTGAACTTTCTGTGGCGAGCTATACTACTGAGATTGCTGAGGTTGCGGTTTGTTGGACTTAAAGAATCTACCAAATCTTTGCTTCTTTGCAGGAGAAGGACATGTCGGGTTAGTTGATGGAGCATAGAGTTGGTCGCCATACTCTAGATATCCCCTCTCAATCTGCCTTGCTGCTTCAACCATTTCCAGATAAGACTTATACTTCATCGCGGTCATTGGATGACGGTATCTTGGATCAAGCCCTCCGCGGAATCGATTCATCTTTCTTTCCTCAGTAGCTACTTGATACGAGGAGTAGCCATAGAGCCGCGAAAACTCATGTTCATATTCATCTACGAATTTGGTTCCTTGGGTTAACTGCATCAGTTGAACTTCCATCTTGTCTCGTTGATCAATTAAGCAATACTTCGCGTTAAACATATCGAGGAACTGGCCCCATTCTAAGGTCTGAATAACTTCCTCGCCATAAATACTCCTCTGAGTTTTCCACCAGGCACGGGCAGCACCAACAAACAATGCTGAAGTATAACTTACTTTCTTTGATTCTAAAGAGTCAGAGATTCTAAAGATCTCTTCAGTATGGCTGATCCAATCCATCGCCTGAATTGGATTAACTGTACCCTCAAAGTTCAGGGCACCACTAGCTTTGAGATCTTTGAACTTACAGCCTTTCGGCTGATCAATTTGAGTTTCAGGGTTCGAGTTATCAGAATCAGATTCATTATTTTGGACTTGTTTATCTTTTCTCTTATTCTTTTTATCATCACGTCTCTTAGCTTCGGCCTCATCTCTGGTCTGAAACTGTTCTTGCATAATCTTATTTTGTTATTCAGAGTGTTGGGCTAATAGCTGTTGCATCATTTAAAACATTTGTTGTGGGGTCATGTTGTTAGGAATGTCACCTGATCCTGACATCTTTACTGAAAATTAAAATCATTTAACTATCAGTTTATAGACTTAGATCTATGTACTCTTTTTCCCATCCTAACAGTCTGTACATCCTATCTCAGTTCAAACTACCTAAATGATTGATACATATGTATTGCTTCAGTTTGAGACCAAGTATTACTCACGTAATACTTGATTCACACAAACTATGGGCTCTGATACCATCCTGTGAAGACCACCCCTCACGGGGCGGTAGTCACGAGTCTAGGTCCCACATCATGCAACACGATATCAATCATAACTAAGATAGAGTAATTAAGTTGCGGATTTATAAATTATAGTACAAAATATTAGGATTAAGTTTAATACAGGTTACAGTTTTCAAATTAAACTTATAAAGGGTACCATCTAATCTAATACATTACATCATACAATCATATCAAGTCTACCCAAAACCACCACAATTGTCATCTTCCAATCAATACCGAAAAGTTTGTTGAGTAGTGGTCGGTGAAAGCTTCAAAACTTGGATCTTGAATGACCTAAGAACTAGGTCCAACAGACTTCCCTTTATCTTTTCCTGTAAAAAAAATTGTAAAGTAGCAACTGTAAGCAATGCTTAGTGAGATTATAGATTTTCAGATTTCACACATTATCAAGCGGATCATAGGTCTAGCATGATATATCTTGACTGCCACTACAGCCACTCATGATTGAGACATAGAAAATATAAAATCGGATGATGTTCAAACCACACTCACGCTTAAATCGTGGGGATCGGCCACATACTGGGCTAACTAACAGTAAATCAACATGGCGGAACATCGGAGGGTCATTACCAAGTTCAATACAACTGGTGAAATAGCATGGTCTAGAACAATAGACCGACAAGGCTAATCAAGTTGAATCAATATGTCAAATGTCTGAGCAATAATGAAAGCTTAAGTCATCAAAGTCATGATAGCAATAAATCTCATAGCAGTATCTGAAATGAACTGTAATGCAATGTCATGTGAAATGATAATCAAATAGCTATCATGATACACTGGGCATCACCGAACCATAGTGAGCACATGTCTCAATTCAGCTGATCATATATGAATGTCAAGTTCTATCATCAACAATATGTCTCAACCGGAAATCTCGCATGAGATGCTGAATATCTGTAACTCACAGTTTCTGGGGTCTTTATCAAGCAGATTTATAATCCTACACCTCAGTTATCTCAGGATTTATCTTTAATCAGAGTTCTGGCTTTCTTTTCAGTTCTTTGACCCGCTTTCAATATCTTTAAATCTATGTTCAGAATTTCACTGAACCTGTCCAGAATCATATCATGTCATATCAATAGCTTTTAGCTTTATAAATCATTAATTCATCTGATTCTGATAACTGATGGTTTAATCTTTCATTAGTTCCTTTTCTTTGTTTCTTTAAACTCTCAAAAGATATATATATATATATATATATACATATATATATATATATATATATATATATTTATTTATAATCATCTTTCTTTGTTGATCTTTAAGCATTATAATCATTTTAAAATATCAAAAATCATGATGTCCAGATTTGATCCATCCGGATTCGGACCCTCCGGATTGGGTGATCCGGATTCGGTCCATCCGAAGTGGTATTCAAATTCGGACCAACATCCATCCGGATTCGGACTTGGGACCGAATTAATTAATCCGAAGTCATGCCATCCGAAACATAGGAATTGAAGTTTTGAAGCATCCGAATTTTTGAAAATCCGAATTCAAAGTGAGTCCGAAATATAGGGTCCGAAACATGGGATCCGAATTTGTGCTTCCCATCCGAATGATATGATCCGAAATGGGGCACCATCCGAATTCGGTCCTACCCGAATTCGGATCACAATACTTAGAATTTTCCAGAAATTGTTCCTCATGTTCTTATTGTGTTCATACGGATTTTTATCAAAAATTCACAAAACTTATTTTTCTTAACATGCAACTTAATATTATGTTATATTATCATTATTGGGTTGATTTTATACCATTTTTCCTATCAATAACGTCATAAATAGGTCAAGATTGTTCAAAAACTCAATATTTTGTCAAGAACACATTTAATAACAAAATTCCGATTTTTATTCATTTTTGGACAATCTAACCACCAATTCTTGTTTCTATCATTTTTATTAACTTAAATTCATCATTATCTATCAACATTTCAAACACGCAACAAGAAATTTTATGTTTTTAATCTTAAGTTTCGGTTTTTAACAAAACCGAACCAAACCATAAAATATCAAAAAATAAATGGAATTTTACCTTGAAAATCTTGTAGTTTGATGTTGTATGATGTTGTTGTAACTCCCTTTGTCTTTAATTCTTCACTTACTTTGCAATTTATGTAGATTTTTATGGATTCTTGTGAAAAGCCGTAGCTTAGAGAGAGAGTAGAGAGAGAGAGTGAAATTTCTTAAATGGTTGTTAAATGACCATTAATTGGTTAATATACTTCATTTTATCATTATGTGTAATTAACCCACTTCCACTTTTGTATTTTATATCTCTTTTTAATTTACTTATCTTTAATAATTTATAACTCAAATATAATTTAATTAAATAATTTCTTACTTAATTAAATTACAAAACAAATAATGTAAATAAATTACATTATCGAATCAAATACTAGAACTAAAGCTAAACCAAAAGTTAGGTTGTTACACTTCTTAGGCGGTGACGGACAAGTCGGGTTGATAGATGAAGTAGGAACTCCTCCAGCACGAATAAAATTCTGCTCGAGAATTCGAGCAGCTTCTACGACATCAGCATAGTTGGTGTACCTTTGGTTCTTCAAGAACTTCTGATACTCGGGATGTAGACCCATTAAGAAGCGGTCGATCTTTCGCTCTTCAGTAGCAACTTGATAGTCAGACAATAGGCTAAGTCGGGTAAAATCAATCTCATACTCAGTCACCGATTTGGTTCCCTGAGTAAGAGACATCGGCTTCTCTTCTAGACGTTTCTTTTCATCAGCCGGGCAGTACTGACGAAAGAAGATCACTTTAAAATCATCCCAAGATAGGGACTTAATCCAGCTGACTCCATGCATGTTCTCCTGAGAACTCCACCACATAACAGCGCCACCCTCGAACAGTGTAGTAGCAAAGCTAACCTTTGATTCCTCAGCGCAGTCGCTAATAAGAAATATCCGCTCGATGCCAGTAATCCACTCGAGCGCTTCGATAGAGTTTGCAGCTCCTTTGAAAGGTTGAGCTCCGCAAGCTTTGAAGTAACGGAAGTTGCAGCCCTTATGAGGGACTACAGGAGCTTCCTCCTCGTCAGTGTCATCGTTTTGGCGTCCAGTATCATCGTGTTGCTTCTTCCTACGTTCCTCTCTGCGCCTAGTTTCGGCTTCGTCACGAGCACGAAACTGATCTTGTAGAAACTTGGTCTGACGCTCATTATTTTCATTGAGCATCGTTTGCATTATTTGCATGATCAGTTCAGGAGTGAGTCCACCTCCAGCTCCTTCACCAGATCCAGACATTTTCTGTAATAAAATAAATAGTGCTTGTATAAGAATAGGTATAATTCCTGTTCTACCCCATATGCCCAAATTCCTAAAGCAAAGTCAATGCCTATCTCAGGTCAAGTTAAAGCCTAGATATTTGAAGCTAATATCTTTGCTTAATAGTTTGAGTCCAAGTGTTATTGCTAACACTTGAATCCCTCAAACTAATGCTCTGATACCATCCTGTCGCATCCTTGCTTTAATCACGCTTGCTTAATCCCAGGAATAAATAACAACAGACATAAGCATAATAATAAGTCTAAAGCTTGCATATGAACTAAATAAAAGTACTACAATACAGTCATGCACTACACGTGCTACAAGGTGCGTTGCTAAGTTGCTAAAACATCACAAAAATAATAAAGCGGCTACCCAAATCCCAAGGCAGCTCAATACTATACCACAAGCTGAATAGTGAGCTAAAGTCCTCTGGGTTGATCAGAAAATAGACCTAAGCAGATGGTCCAGCTTGCTCTTTACCTTTTCCTGTAAAAATTGTGAGTAGCAACTGTAAGCTAATTGCTTAGTGAGTTAACAGATATTCATGATGCATGTAAGATATGTGGCGAAAGTGCCTATAAAGGCTGTAATGCTTGCTTGCTTGCTAATGCTTTTACCCAGAATGAATGCTTGCACAATTGAGACATTGCACGCTGAAAGGAGATGCCCCCACTAGGGGTTACCGCTGACAGATGATCAATCTGTGATGCGGGGCTAGCTACCCGCATAATGCTTGGGATAGTGGTGAGTATCAGAATTGCTTGCTTGTAAAGTAAAATGCTTATGAAATGCACAAAGAAACGCTCAAACAAGGCTTGCTGTATAATATGCAGAATAATAAACAGATAGCAATACATTATGCACATTAATAGATCAGATGTAAGATCCGGCTAAGTTGGGCACCTCCTGTACCACAGTGTTCGCCTTCACGCACAAAAGTCAATTGAAGTCCAAAGAAGGCATATCATATAGAAGCAAATTATGTCTCAATACATAAAATACATGTAAACAAGAATAACTGTTACTCACAGTTGTCTTATGCTTTGTAATATTCTGAAATGCTTGCTCGGGTTTATCTAGACTTTAACATTGCTTTTTGGCTCAATATGGTTTTGCTTTACTGACTGAGGCTTTAACTATACTTTGTTTCGCTCTGGCTCTAACTTTGGCTCATAACTGAACGAGTCGCTTAAATCTTGTAGCATGTGTGCAATCAAAATGTCTGTAATTAATATTACAGATACATAACGAATTAATAAACTTGCTTAAAAATTAATGTATCTTAAATTGTAATTTCTTGCTAAACATTTTGTAAATTATGTGTTAGGCAAAACGAATGTTGCCCATTCTAATTTAATCTGATTATTCGAGTTTAGGGGGGCCTTCGAACATAATGAAGTTTGAATCTATGGCCTTCGAATTTATGGGGGGTTCGAACATGTGGACCTTCGAATTTAATGGGATTCGAACTTAGGCAGGTTCGAACAAAAAGGAGAAGCCACGAATTTGATCCATTTCGAATTTGTTCTTGGCCATCTCGAACTTGTTCGTGTTTTTCAGCTTTCAAACATGCATTTTCCAGGCAAAAATCATAAATATGTTAAGGAACAAGTCTAAGTTCGATTCTATTACACTTATTCTAGCAGAATTGAGTTATAACTCAAGCAGAATAGCTTTAAATGAATCAAAGATGGGAATTTTGAACCTTTTTCTCAAAACCGAAAGCAAAGAAGAGAGAACAGACGATTCTTACCTCAAATCCGAACCAAATCACACATGCAATTGCAGATCCATGTATTACTCTTCGAGGTCTTTCCGATGACGTATAGATTTCGATATTCGGCCGGTCGGTTCGGAAGAAAAGCTAGAGAGAAGGTAAGTTTTAGAGAGAGAGGCTCTCAAGTAGGGAAATGGTTTTGCAAGAATGAGAAAATGAACTTGAAGCTCCTATTTATCCAAAAAAAAAAATTCGAAATTACATCATTAAACACAAATCGCACAAAAACGTATAAAACGCATAAAATAAAAAGCAAGGTGTTATATCCGACACCACTACAAGTCGAACAAAGGGCTCGGTGTGTCATTCTCCATCTTATCGGGGGAACCATTTTTCCTGATTCTTCTGGCAGTAGGGTTTCGTTGTTGTACTTAACACATCTTACAAACCTTCAAACGTGCGGTTTATATTCTTGGGGCAGTGCCGTTCTCGCATCTCTTTATCGAAACTTATGCAGAGCGACAGTTCCCGGAACAAAGGAGATTTATAGTCCGCTTGTGTTATTGCGATTATGGTGCTGGGAGAGAATTAAAACTACCTGCCCGAATTGTAAGAACAATGTATGATTACTCAGAACCGTACGATGCAAGGTATGTATTGAAATATACTTTTAGAATTGTATATGTAATGATTTACATTGGAGTAATTTGACTATTTGTACTATATATGAAACAGGTGGCGAGCTGATTTGAGTTTTATCAGCACGACAACCCACTGTCTTGATGCAGCCCGACAACAATTGGCCAGCTTAACAAACGATTTGGTAAGTACATACAAAATTCCTTAGTAAACATTAAATTTCGATGCAATTGTTTAGTTATTATTATTATTGTTGCATTTGTAATCCTAGTCGATATAACCATAACGGTGGTGTCTAGGATAGTCACGTTCGGGTCGGGGTTGTTGGATTTTCCGAAAGATTAAAAATCGAAAGGATCCTGCGCCCCCCCCCCCCCCCAACTGACATGGCTGGCCACTGTTTTTGGTAGTCAAACGTATTACAATGATGTTACTTAAACAACATGTTTTTAATTATTTTCAAAAATTAAAGTTCTCGTGGACGCCTTACGACCATGTCATGGATCTTCTTCCCGATTCATGTAAGATTGGACCGAACTCGTGGCGGTGTGAAACGTTTTTGGTTTTTTGGGAAATTGTTGAGCCTCATTTACCCAGTCGGTTGATGAGACAGTTTAGAATGTATCATCCAATCCCAACAAACCTTTTAATCACACCGCAAGAGCATAAAAGTTTACATGGTTGTAAAAAGGGTGGTAGACGCCCCACCAACTGGCACGCGAGACATCAAAAATATATCGATGAGTGGCACAATCGTGATAACAGAGTTGTGAACGGGGAGATCACAGATAGCATCATTGCCAACACCGAGTAAATGAACTGGTATTGGGAGCGCACTGTCATACATATCGTGCACCCATTTAGACCACAACGACAGGGGTTTTAGAACACAGCTGGACGTATTGAGATGTTTGGTATGTAAATTTATGTTTCGTAAACTGCCATATGATTAAATAGAAATAATAACATTAAGTAATCATTATTTTCAAATGAAGGGGATGACCCGATTATAACAAGGACAAGGAAAGTGGGGTGCTGGAAACGAGGCATTCCAGCAAATTCCTCAACAGTGTATGGAACAAATCAATGCTACTGATCGTTTTTCCATACTACCGAGGCATTTTTCGGAATTACCTGCGCATGTCCCTGATGGTCCTCATTATTTTACTGAAACTGCTACACGTCAGGGTCGAAGACAAGGTCAACCTACTGGTGGTCAGGCCACATTTGATGAAGCTGACCCATCTAACTATGCTGGACGAGATTTTGCATCTGTGTTTGAACAAGGTGGTCCGTCTAACTTTGCTGCACCAAGTGGTTCATCGAATTATCATGAAGGGGGTGGTGCTAGCTATCACGAAGATACTACATCAAGCTCCCTGCACTTGGATTTGGACAGGAAATGCCGTCTTCGTCGTCGTCATCGAGTTACAGACCGGTGCGAATGAACGAAGATTACTATCAACCACAAATGCCAGAAGTACAGTCTCAGTATACGTATACCCCAGTAGACTCCCAACCTCCAATCCAAACGAACATCTTCAGTCCATATTTAAATGAAAACCCTTTTTATTCTCCTTTAATGCATCCACCAACGAGAGCCAATGACGTTGTTCCGTATATGAGGTATTCGCCAATATATTCCAACGACTCACATGGTATCCTCCCTTTAGAACAACATCAAATGTCTCAACAAGGCTCTCCATCAACGGATGGTGCACCACATGAGGATGACGTTGCCCTGCGTCGAGGCAATAGACAAAGAAGGCAATGACGATGTGGGACTGAACATTATCACCAGCACCCCCATTAAATATTGTAACCCACATGTAACAAGTTGTATAAATTAATTGATTATTATTATTTGAGTTAACTGTTGCAAGTATTTGGTATCATCATGTTTATTTACATTGCTCAAACATTGTTGCCTAGAATTATTGCTAAAAAATTATTCCATTTAAATTATATTCAATTAATAAGTTAAAATTATTACATTTAATTGCTAATATAAAAAGATTGAGGATTTAATATATGATAATGATGATTTTTAATTAAATTTGTGACAAAGTTTATGACTGTATACTTTATATATATATATATATATATATATATATATATATATATATATATATGAACTTATACCAACATATAAAATCAAGTCACCGTATTCAGGCATTATGTTTTTGACTCACAACGTTCATTGTGTGTAATTTCAGACAGACATAAAGGAATTATACAAGCAATGACGACGTTGGACCAGTGGAAGGAGCCATTCGGCTATCACCGTTTTTGTTTACGTCATGTTCGAAGCAATCTGATGGCAAAATTCAAAAACTCTAGGCTTAAAAAGCTTTGTTGGGGTATAGGAAGCACTACACAAAGAAGAAAATATGCATACTACGTCCAACAAATGAAAGCCATAGATGTTCAAGCATGGGATTACTTGAAAGCAATTGGCACAAGCAAGTGGTCTCTACTACATGATAACGGTCATCGTCGTTGAGGTAACCTTACGACAAACATTGCTGAGTGCATGAATAATGCTTTACGGCATGCAAGGCTTCTACCAATCAAAGCATGTATCGATTATAAGTTTCACAAGGCCGTTGAGCATTTTAGAAAGCACTTGGAGATTGCGATGAACTGCCAGACACCGTTGCCCCCAAGAATGTGGAAACTATTCACAATGCGTGAAAGACATGCGCTAGAACACACTGTTGAAGAGTTTCACCACATTGAGGGCATATACAATGTTCTATCAAGGGTGAGCACAAACGACAGGGGCGGAAACGACTACACTGTCAATTACCTAAAGCATGAATGCAGTTGTGGAAAATGGCAAATGTAACATCCGTCATTTCGACCTGGTACGTGCAATTAATTAAATGGATGAATATTTTATTAATATTGGGTTGATCTAATTATATCCCGTTTCGTGGATTGATACGTGTCGGGATTGGGGCTCGCGTGTCATCGGGTTATAATTATAATGAACGGATTATGTTTTTGGGATCGCGGGATTAAATGGGTCAAATGGACATAAATAGTGAAAATGTGATATCGGGTTTGGGTTATTGGGTTCGGGACCGGTTAAATTAGAAGCGTATATATTGTGTCTATCTACCTTCTTCCTTATCCACTTCTAATTAGCCTAAATAGTGTATGTGTGTGTGTTTTGAGAGCTCCAGCAGTAAATTCAGCTCCAAGCTCCTGAAATTGCTTGTAGATCCTTGGAATTGTCTTCATCTTCTTGCGGGTGTGTGTTCTTGAGCTCCAAAGGTAAGCAACCTGTGATTTGGTTCTCAATTTGTGTTGTATGCCATGGATTGGTAAGGGTTGGTTATGGGGCTGCAAGGGAGTTGTTATGTATTGAGTTTCTATGTTTATTTGATGTTGAAATCATGTGTAAAGGAGTTTTGATAATCCTGGAATGATGCTGAAATCAAAGGTCAAGGGTTCAGGTTTTCGCGGGGTCGCGGCGCGACCACCAGAGGGTCCGCGGCGCGATGAGTAACCTGCAGGGGAAATCTGAATTTAACCTTATGAAATGAGTTTGAGTCAGAATAGTTTCGGGTTCCTTCGGGGTCGCTCGGGATGGTTTTTGTGACTGTTCAGGGTTTCGCTTGAGGTTGCTTTGAGTCGGGAATTGGGTCGGGTCCGGGTATCGGTTGAATTTCGGTTCCGTAGGGTCGATTGAGTCCGAGTCGGTTTTGTGATTATTATGGGATTGTCGTATGTGCAACGACTGAATTGTGTTTAATCTTCAGGATATCCGTGTATTACAGGGACTAGCGGACAGCGGGCCGGATTTGATCAGGGTGCTCAGACTTCGGGAATTCAGTCAGGTGAGTACTCGAGTTCTTTTACAAACGCGCGCCGTCTTTAGTTTTTATAGTTGTGTAGCTATATCGTGCGTGTTTTATATATATGAGACAGGGACGTGAACCTCAGGTATACGCTATTCCTTATACGTATTATGTATGAGATGTGAGATCGATTCCAGGGATTTGTGATGTGTTCCATACGGACATTGAGTCGCGAAAGGGATCGCGCGGGTTGACTGTCCCTAACAGTCCTCGGGGCGTATATATACGGCAGGGCCTGTAGCCGGGTCGCTCCTGTGCTACAGGGTTATTGCCGCTCACTGCTGTGTGCGGTATGTCGGCCGCGGAAGGGTCCCCTCATGGCCAAGGTGTTATTCCGATCTCATACTTGTGCTTTATATCTGAGATGCGTGTTGGGCAATTGGGACAGGGACAGGGTTTGCGTGCTATGTGCTGTGTGTTCTGTTCAGTGTCAACCCTCGTGTACTCACGGGCTTTATAGCTCATGTATTCGAGTCTAACATGTTCAGGGAATCAGAAGGGACCTCCGCCGCAGCCGAGGTAGATCCGAGATAGATTGAAGATCCGTAATGATTTTATGTTTGTATAAAACGACCTGTGATAGTTGTTTTGGGATGTATGTTAGTTTTAAACACGATTTGCGAATATTATGGAATGTAGTCATATGTATCATCTATGTGTTTAAGGTTTTTAATTAGCCGTAATCTGCATTATCCTATGACATGTATGTGATAGATCCGTTGCGTTATTGCCACCTATGATATTGGGTTGACGTGGCTTTTCCGGGATCGGGAGGGGTGTTACAGCATGGTATCAGAGCTTGTGGTTTGAAGCTTGAGTATCATTAGTGGATGCTTAACTTAGACCTTGTTCCGGTCCATGGGGGGATCGTTTTGCGATTATATAGTGGATTAACTGACCTGGCTTAGTGTATAATGCTGGGTGATTTATTCCTTGTGCTTAATCGTTTTGTTTTGTGCAGATTATTATGGCAGATCAGGGAGAGGGTTCGGGCGCGGGTAAGCCGCCCAGTGATGAGTATATCCGGAAATCCGAGCTGCAAGAGGTTCTTACCGAGTTTTACCGACAGCAGAAAGAGCAAGAAAGGGAACAGGGTCAGATTTTGGGACCAGTTGTTCGTCATACCGAGTCGTCTTCGCAGCGGGGCGGGTCTTTTAAAGATTTTATGACAGGGGCCCCACCGCAGTTCCGGGGTGACGGTGAGCCGGGGGCGGCCATCGCGTGGGAACGACAGATCGAGGCTGCGTTCCGAGTGGCCCATGTGGATCCCAGAGACATGTTTGGTTATGCCGCTTATCAGTTACGGGGCAGGGCTTCGCAGTGGTGGAAATCGATTGAGTCATCGATGACTGAGTCCGTCACTTACGCCATGACTTGGGAACATTTTTATGTTTGAGCTTCAGTAAATCCCGCGGGAAGAGAGACAGGAAATGGAGCGCCGATTCCTCCATTTGCAGCAAGGTAATATGATGGTACAGCAGTATGTCGACCGCTTCAATGAGTATTCACAGTTCGCACCTCAGCATGTTGATACGGAGAGCCGTAAGGCTGATGCTTTTATAGATGGGCTTCGATCTGATATCCATGAGTTTGTACGGCTGCATGATACTCCGACATTCGCCAGAGCCTTAGAGTTGGCCCACATGAGGGAGCGGGAGATTCTTTAGCAGAGGGAGCAGCCCTCTTCCCAGAGGCAGCGTACTGGGACATCAGATCAGCCGGCTAGTGTATAGAGGTCCTCCGAGGACGCTCCCAGCGACCAGCGTCCGGATCAGTGGCGGTTTTTAAGCCAGGGTTCGGGACAGACATCAGGGCAGAGACGTGATAGGAACTGGGGCCGAGATTGTAGATCGAGGCGTCAGGGCCAGAGTCAGGGGTCAGGGGCGTAGAGCCAGAGCAGTGTGGGACAGGGGTCTCAGGCGTCCGGTAGCCGTGTCGAGAGCTCTTACGGAGATCGGGAGTGCCCGAAGTGTCACCGGCACCATTCGGGTCAGTGTTTATAAGAGGAGCCGCGCTGCTTCCGGTGCGGCCAGCGGGGCCACGCCGCGTCAGTATGTACGGTTCCTGAGCCGCTGTGTTTCAGATTTGGGAGGCCGAGGCACCGTGTTAGGGACTGTCCAGAGCCGGGGCTGGCAGTATAGGGAGCCAGTTCGAGTGGGGCCAGGGCCGAGCCGTCGTCATCTAGCCGCCGTGAGTCCGTTCCGAGGGGCCGAGGACGTGTATTTCAGGCGACATCGGAGGAGGCACGGGATGCCACCGATGTTGTTTCGGGTACGTATATTCTTAACGGACTTCGAGCTCGTGTATTGTTTGATTCCGGGGTCGATCGCTCCTACGTGTCTGTTATTTTCTGTGCTTATTTTAGTGTGTCTCCTTCTCCTTTATCGGTTCCTTTGGTTGTCGAGAGGGTCGATGGGAGTTCGATGTTAGTGAGACGAGTTTATCAGGGATGTGTGTTAGAGATAGATTCCCATCAGTTTGTGATCTATTTGCTACCGATTGAGATTAGTAGTTTCGATGTGATTGTGGGTATGGACTGATTGACTGTCAGACGGGCTGATATTCTGTGCGCTAAGAACATCATACGTATACCCATTTCTGACAGTGAGAGTGTGATTGTGTATGGGGAGCGCCGTAAGGGAGATATCGGGATCGTGTCTATGGCCAGGGCTCAGCGATATGTCTCTAAGGGGTGCGAGACCTTCCTAGCTTATGTGGTTGACGCGAGGAAGGAAAAGAAGACCTTAGAGGATATTCCAGTGATTCGTGAGTTACCTGAGGTATTCCCAGAGGAGTTGCCTGGGTTACCGCCAGATCGCCAGGTAGAGTTTCGTATAGATCTTGTTCCCAAGGCGGTGCCGATTGCGAAGACGCCTTATAGGCTGGCACCGACAGAGATGCGAGAGTTGATGTCTCAGTTGCAGGAGCTTCTGGATCGTGGATTTATCCGTCCGAGCTCGTCGCCGTGGGGTGCGCCAGTGTTGTTTGTGAAAGAAGGACGGCAGCATGCGGATGTGTATCGGCTACAGGGAGCTGAATAAAGTGACCGTGAAGAATCGTTATCTGCTTCCACGTATCGATGATTTGTTCGATCAGCTCCATGGCTCGAGTTTCTTCTCCAAGATCGACTTGCGGTCTGGTTATCATCAGTTGAGAGTCAGGGATGAAGATGTGCCAAAGACGGCGTTTCGGACTCGTTATGGGCACTACGAGTTCCTTGTGATGTCGTTCAATTTGTCTAACGCACCCGCCGCTTTCATGGATTTGATGAATCGGGTTTGTAGAGCTATGTTGGATAGATTCGTAATCGTGTTTATCGATGATATCCTGATCTATTCGCGGAGTGTTGGGGACCACGAGCAGCACCTCTGAGAGGTTTTGACAGTGCTGCGCAAGGAGAAATTGTACGCGAAATTCTCCAAGTGCGAATTTTGGCTTCGGGAAGTGCAGTTTTTGGGTCATGTGGTCAGTGCCAAGGGTATAAAAGTGGATCCGGCCAAGATTGAGGCAGTGATGAGTTGGGATTCTCCGAGATCAGTGCCTGAGATTCGTAGTTTTCTGGGTCTCGCCGGGTATTATAGACGCTTTATCCAGGACTTTTCGAGGATTGCCTTGCCGTTGACGAGATTGACACGGCAGTCCGTTCCGTTCGAGTGGTCCCAGGAGCAGGAGCGTGCGTTCAGAGTGCTAAAGACCCGGTTGTGTCAGGCTCCAGTGTTGGCCTTGCCAGAGGGTACCGAGGATTTCGTGGTTTATTGTGATGCTTCGGGATCAGGGTTAGGCTGTGTTCTGATGCAGCGAGGAAAAGTGATCGCGTATGCTTCGTGCCAGCTGAAGACTTACGAGGAGAACCATACCGTGCATGATTTGGAATTGGATGCTATTGTGTTCGCATTAAAGATTTGGAGCCATTATCTGTATGGGTCTCGGTTTATTGTGTATACCGATCATAAGAGTCTCCATTATCTGTTTAGCCAGAAAGATCTGAATATGCGACAACCTCGTAGCCTTGAGTTGCTTAAGGACTACGATTGCGAGATTCAGTACCACCCGGGTCGGGCTAATGTGGTAGCTGATGCGCTGAGCCGTAGGGCATGCGGCTAGACTGTGATATCCAGGGCCTCGAGGCTTGAGATTACCTCGACATTGACTGATAGTCTGAGGTTAGCACAGCAGGAGGGCCTGCGGGGTGATAATGTGAAGCGGGAACGTCTGACCGGGCAGCTTGAGTCGTTGATCAGGGATGATCGTGGGTTGTATCTGTTCCATGATAGGGTCTGGGTCCCGAGGGTTGGGAATTTGCGGCAGTTGATTCTTGATGAGTCGCATCGGTCGAGGATATCTGTGCATCCGGGGAGTACTAAGATGTACCGTGATCTCCGTGATTTTTATTGGTGGCCGGGGATGAAAAGGGATGTGGGCCGGTATGTTGAGCAGTGTATGACGTGTCTCAGGGTCAAAGCCGAGCATCAGAAGCCTCACGGGCATCTACAGCCGTTAGAGATCCCCGAGTGGAAGTGGCATCATATCACGATGAATTTCATTGTGAGACTTCCACGCACGGTCCGCGGGAACGATATGATCTGGGTTATAGTGGATCGACTAACGAAGAGTGCGCACTTCTTAGCCGTTCGGGGGACTATCACCATGGATCAGTTAGCAAGGCTATATATCAATGAGGTGGTATCGCGGCATGGGATTCCGATGTCGATTACCTCAGACAGAGATACGCGGTTTACATCTCGATTCTGGCAGAGCTTCCAGCGGGAATTGGGCACCAGGGTTCAGCTGAGCACGGCTTACAGACCACAAACTGACGGGCAGACTGAGCGCACCAATCAGACCCTCGAGGATATGTTGCGGGCGTGTGCTATCGACTTCAGTGGTAATTGGGATGTGCATTTGCCGTTGGTCGAGTTCGCCTACAATAACAGCTATCACGCCACAATCAAGATGGCTCCGTTTGAGGCACTATATGGGCGCAAGTGCCTGACCCCAGTGTGTTGGGGTGAGGTCGGTGAGCGACCTATTAGCGGGCCGGAGCTACTCCAGGAGACCAGTGACAAGGTGGCTGTGATTCGGGAGCATATGAGGGTCTCCCAGAGCCGTCAAAAGAGCTATGCCGATCGCCGTCTGAAAGAGCTAGAGTTCGGTGTCGGGGACCGAGTCTTGCTAAAGGTGTCGCCGTGGAAAGGGGTTATCCGGTTCAGACATCGTGGAAAGCTGAGTCCGTGGTATATCGGGCCATTCGAGATCGTTGAGAGAGTCCGAGATCAGGCTTATCGACTGCGATTGCCTTCAGAGTTGGCCGGTGTGCACGATACTTTTCACGTGCGTCATCTCCGGAAGTGTCTGGCTACAGATGATCAGTATGTGCCCTTATCCAAGATTACAGTCGATGATCAGCTGCGATATGTGGAGCAGCCCGAGGCCGTTACCGACCGAAAGATCAAGAAGCTGAGGAATAAAGAGATTGTCTTGGTACTCGTTCAATGGAAACACCATAAGGGTACCAACGCTACCTGGGAGCCCGAGTCAGAAATGCGATCGAGATATCCTCACCTATTCCAGAGTTCGAATTAGATTCCGGGACGGAATTTCTTTAAGAGGGGAGGATTTGTAACATCCGTCTTTTCGACCTGGTACGCGGAATAAATTAAATGGATGAATATTTTATTAATATTGGGTTGCTCCAATTATATCCCATTTCGTGGATTGATATGTGTCGGAATTGGGGCTCGCATGTCATCGGGTTATAATTTTAATGAACGGATTATGTTTTTGGGATCGCGGGATTAAATGGGTCAAGTGGACATAAATAGTGAAAATGTGATATCGGGTTCGGGTTATTCAGCTCCAAGCTCCTGAAATTGCTTGTAGATCCTTGGAATTGTCTTCATCTTCTTGTGGGTGTGTGTTCTTGAGCTCCAAAGGTAAGCAAGCTGTGATTTGGTTCTCAATTTGTGTTGTATGCCATGGATTGGTAAGGGTTGGTTATGGGGCTGCAAGGGAGTTGTTATGTATTGAGTTTCTATGTTTATTTGATGTTGAAATCATGTGTAAACAAGTTTTGATACTCCTGGAATGATGCTGAAATCGCAGGTCAAGGGTTCAGGTTTCAGCGGGCTCGCGGCGCGACCACCAGAGGGTCCGCGGCGCGATGAGTAACCTGCAGGGGAAATCCGAATTTAACCTTATGAAATGAGTTTGAGTCGGAATAGTGTCGGGTTCCTTCGGGGTCGCTCGGGATGGGTTTTGTGCGTGTTCAGGGTTTCGTTTGAGGTTGCTTTGAGTCGGGAATTGGGTCGGGTCCGGGTATCGGTTGAATTTCGGTTCCGTAGGGTCGATTGAGTCCGAGTCGGTTTTGTGATTATTATGGGATTGTCGTATGTGTAACGACTGAATTGTGTTTAATCTTCAGGATATCCGTGTATTACAGGGACTAGCGGACAGCGGGCCGGATTTGATCAGGGTGCTCAGACTTCGGGAATTCAGTCAGGTGAGTACTCGAGTTCTTTTACAAACGCGCGCCGTCTTTAGTGTTTATAGTTGTGTAGCTATATCGTGCGTGTTTTATATATATGAGACAGGGACGTGAACCTCAGGTATACGCTATTCCTTATACGTATTATGTATGAGATGTGAGATCGATTCCAGGGGTCCGTGATGTGTTCCATACGGACAGTGAGCCGCAAAAGGGATCGCGCGGGTTGACTGTCCCTAACAGTCCTCGGGGCGTATATATACGGCAGGGCCTGTAGCCGGGTCGCTCCTGTGCTACACGGTTATTGCCGCTCACTGCTGTGTGCGGTGTGTCGGCCGGGGAAGGGTCCCCTCAGGGCCAGGGTGTTATTCCGATCTCATACTTGTGCTTTATATCTGAGATGCGTGTTGGGCAATTGGGACAGGGACAGGGTTTGCATGCTATGTGCTATGTGTTCTGTGCAGTGTCAACCCTCGTGTACTAACGGGCTTTATAGCTCATGTATTCGAGTCTAACATGTTCAGAGAATCAGAAGGGACCTCAGCCGCAGCCGAGGTAGATCCGAGATAGATTGAAGATCCGTAATGATTTTATGTTTGTATAGAACGACCTGTGATAGTTGTTTTGGGATGTATGTTAGTTTTAAACAGGATTTGCGAATATTATGGAATGTAATCATATGTATCATCTATGTGTTTAAGGTTTTTAATTAGCCGTAATCTGCATTATCCTATGACATGTATGTTATAGATCCGTTGCGTTATTGCCACCTATGATATTGGGTTGACGTGGCTTTTTGGGATCGGGAGGGGTGTTACAGCAAATGACAAGATTTTTGTGCTCCCATGCGATTGTTGTTAGTCGCCATAGGGGAGATGATGTCACTACTTGCATTCACAAGGTTTACTGGACAGAGACATATCGACGACAGTATAGAACTGGCTTTTCACCCCTGCCACATAAAGCACAATGGATAGATCCTGAATGGCAGATACGAGCAGATTCGGTCTAGGCTTACGAGTTTAAGAGGCAAAATACGCGGCCGCAGAATACGTAAAGAAATGGACGTTCGCCCCCTGATGAACCACGTATCAGAAAGTGCTCAATTTGCCACCAACCGGGTCACAACCGCACAAGATGTCCAAACGGTCAACAAATCTACAATTAGATGTATTATAAGTTGATGATTTTTTGTATGTATGACGTATTGAGAAAATAATATGAATATAAATCTTTTATTAAAATTCTGTGCCCAATTTAATCTTTTTTATGTATGACTTATTGGGAAAATAATATGAATTTTGGATGTATTAAAGGTCCGTGTCCAATTTAATTAATATTATGTATGTCCAAATGGTCAATAAATCTACAAATAGATGTATTAAAGTTCCGTGCCCAATTTAATTTTTCCTATGTAAGTATGTCGTATTGGGAAAATAATATGAATTTTTGGTGTGTCAGAATATGGTTGTGCAGTGCGTGACACTGTAGCGCGTCAGAACGTGGTTGTGCAGTGCGTCACACTGTAGTGCGTCAGAACGTGGTTGTGCAGACCGTAACGAATTACTGTTTATAAATACGCAAATTTCATTCAACAAACAAACGAAAAACTCACTTTTTAAGCTTTACACATAATATCTAAAAACGAATATGAGTAACCATTCTGGCAAATTCGTTCAACAAATGAAGATCCAACTTTAACAAAGGAACAATTCGGTAAGTTTTTCTATTAATTTTATTATATGTTTACTAGAATTCGCTACTAACAATATTCTACTGATCAGGCCACCTACCTGAGTTGTTTACAATTAAACTCCACACAGTTGGTTTTTTCACAGATTCCCTTAATAGAACCTACGAACATGGTCATGTAGTATACGTCGACTGCATTGATGTAACCGTAATATCAATTGAGTTTATGGAAGAAGTAATGACTGAGTTGGGATACGAAGCAACATGGGGATTATGGTATTACTGGAATATACCAAATTCTGATTTATCTACGGGTTTGCTTAATTTTAACTATGAGGACGATGTTAAAGAGTTTATAAAATATGTTGGTTCTTCTGAGGAGTTTGATTTTTATGTAACAAATCAAGAATTGCGTGAAAAGATGTCTCCTGAATATCGTCGGAATAATAATCAATTTGTAAGCAGTATTAGTAGTAGGAGGCTTGAATTTTAAAAGTTGTTTTATTCGTAGCTAACTAAAATATGTATTGAATTTAATTTCTTATCTATTTATGCAATTATCATTAAAAGTTGCTTATCTTTGCGAGTTGTGTCAGGTCGTGTTACAATTTCATTTTGAATGAAAAAAATAGTAAAGCATACTACTTCAATGTCAACTCGTTCTTTTACACGTAACCAAATTCCTAGCAAAACCACAATTACCTGCAAGTGTGGGGATGCGGCTGTCATACAAACTTCGAACTCATCGATGCATGCTGGCCGACAGTACTACTGTTGCGCGGCGAATGACTTCGTGAACGTGCCAGAAATCTAGCTTGTGACTTCTTCAGATGGGCTGATGAACCAACCTCGAATAACCCGCCGAACATTTCAATCAACGAACGTCAAGCAGGTGACACAAACCATCGGAAAATTAGAAGGAACACATCAAACACTGTTACAACCCGTCGTTCACCGACAAGTTAAAATAAATTTACGTCCATATTATGTTTTAATTTAACTTATTAGTATGATTGAATATATTTTATAAAATTTAGTAAGAACATAAGAACTGTTTCGTATATTTATCGCACTTGAAATATAAACGCATAATATTAATTAAATTGGGTTACAAAATTGATATACATTGAATTGCTTATTATTATTCGTATAAATGTTAATAATATTGATATGTCTAAAAACTAGATTATATAAATTTAATTTCTGTTTTTTTGGTTAACTGTTGGTTTACTAATAACATTTGAAAATACTAGTAACCGAAATAAAATACTAATAACCGAAAGTACTAATAACCGAAATAAAATACTAGTAAATACAAGTAAAAAAAATAAAAATTTAATCATCAAACCGGGAATCCCAACCCCGGCCTAATGTCATATCAAAGTGACGGGATCTAAAACTGAATTACCAAGACTAACTGATTTGAATTTATCAGAGTATAAATCAATAATCTTGCTTTGAATCAAAGTTTAATTAAGAAGTTTGCGGAATAACACTTAATTATTTTAACAAAAACTTTCAGAATCAATAAAGCATAAAACATAAGAAGTAATCAAGACTGTTTGTATTGCTGAATTCAATGATTACAATCACCTCTAATCTGTTTGATTAGACGAAGAACACAGACTGTTCTTAGGGTTTTACAACCTAAGAGGCTTATGAAAACTTAATCAACAAAGCAATTACAGACTCAAAATATGCAGAAAACTCTTATACAATAGAAAGCCTATTCTGTCTATTTATATTGCTTTTTGACTTGTTTCCTTGAAGGACTATGACTTCTCTGATAGTAGATATGCTTGAATCTTCGTGTAGATATCTTTCCTGAAAATCAGCACTTTCTATTTATGAAACTGTTGAGCAGCTTGATTCTCTTGACAGCATGAACTGAGCAGCTCGAGTTGATTTACTCTGGCAGCTTGAACTTTAACACTGGCAGCTCGAGTTTCTTCAACTAGCAGCATGAACTTTGGATTTACATATAAAATCTACTAACAGTTTGAGAAGTCTAACTAACAGTTTGAACATACTTAAACTATTTCCCAACAATCTCCCCCAAACTTAAATTCTTTACACAAGACTTTAAGTTCTATAAAAAAATGGAAATGAATAAGTAAACTGTTATTTACAAACCAAGGCTTTCAAAAACTTATAACTTTGCAAGTTTCTGATCTATAGCCTTCAAAAATTCTCTCTTCATTTCTTCTCTATCACAGGATATTCTGACAGACTTCATCTGGAGTAGTATATTCTTTGGAAGATCATAGAACTCAAGATTATAGAATATACCAGATCCATCTGTGAATTTGATTCTGTAAGTCCTGGATTTGACAAAAATATTGACTTCCTTGATTTTCAATCCCTTCTTGTTGGCATCCTCTACATCTTTTCTAATAAATTCAGGATCAACAATGGACTTCAGATCTCTGATGACTTGTTTCACTTGTGGTAGAGAAGATCTAACTTGTGATACAGACCCAATGTTGTGCATCGTTATCAGCTCATCTCTGGTCATCTTTTGAACTATCTGCCAAAAAGTATCATACTCTTCTTCAGGACCAGACTCTCTTCTTATCACAAACTTAATTCTCAAGTCACGGTCATCCAGTGACTTAGCAAACCAGTAGTTGATTTGAGGCTTTGTGAAATCATGTTGATCAATCAACTTTTCTATCTCCATGACCTTTTGCATTTGTTGCTCAAATAGCACCCTCTTAACCTGTTGCAGCTTTGCTTGTGAGGATGGATCAGATGTAGGAATAGATGCAACAGCTTGATCAGTAGGAACAGGAGCACTTGCAGCAGCTTGAATATGACTTGTAGCAGGTTGAGATGGTTCTTGTGATGATTGGACTTCTTGGGAGGTTTTCGCTTTCTTTCTTTTCTCCATTTCTTTATCATGTATTTCCTGCAGCTTTTCAGTAGTCATGGACTGAGCCATTTTCTTTGGAATACCTGCTGCAAAGGCAAAATTGATTAAGAATGTTCTGTGCTCAGCCTTGGTGTGCCCTGTTGGCAACTTTCTCTTCTTTTCACCTTGTTTGCCCACAAACCCATTTAGGTAATCACCTAATGTCTCATCATCATCTATTGGGGGCTGGGCTTGCTGATCTAATTCTTTGTCCATTTCTTCTGCCAATTTCTTGGCAACTTCAGCATCAAAGGCAATCTGGGCTTCTTTGGAGGAGAATTTGTGCTTTGGAGATTCAATAAGGATGCCCTTTCCCTTGTCTTTTGCAGAAGAAAATGGTGCTTGGACTGTACTTGATGGAGCTTGAATGCCTTCCCTGATCACAACTCCATTAGCTTTTGAAGAAGCAGCTTGAGTTTCTAGGCTAACAGCTTGAGAAGCTGTTGGGACTGCTAGCCTAGAAAATGGAACTGTTGATGCTGCTTGGACTGCTGTTGTTGGAGCTGTTTGGACTGATTTGGGAACCTCCTGATTCTCCCCCTTTTTGGAAGCATTGGTTTGGTCAGAAGGACCTACAACCTTTGCCCCTTGGGTTTGAATCATCTGCTCTAATTTCATGATTTTATTTCCACATAGGGTGAACCCTTTGTGAAGATAATCCATTCTTTTATTCTGAGCAGCCTCTGCCTGCTTGAGTGCAAAAATTTGAGCCCCCTGTGCAGCAATGATGGACATTTGATATTCCAACATGGCTACAACAGGTTTCAGCTTGGGATCCGTCAAGAGCATGAGTTGCAGACTTGTCTCAAGATCAGAAAACACCTGAGGTGCTTGTGATCTATCACTGACATTGATACCAGAAGTAGAAACTTCTGGGCCCATCTTTTCTTGGTTCTGGGGACTTCCAGCTTGTGTTTGCACACTTGCTGTTGCCATGGGCGTGGTCTTAGATATGTTGGCCCTGTCCTGTTCCTTAAGTGGTTCCCTTTGGATATGCTGTGCAGAAGTGTCCTCCTGCACAGGGATATATGGCTCTTGTCTGAGGGAGGAGGAGGAAGGAGCTTCTGGTCCCCTTTTCCTTTTATATAAGTATTTTAGTGGGCGTTTTGGCTGTACAAAAGGATCAGATGGAATATTTGTATCATGAGGAGTGGGATGGGGTCCTGGGGGTGAAGCAGGAATGTTGGGCTGTGTCTGCTCAGGACCCTTTCCTCTGTTTCCTGGAATGATGTTCATCATTGCAGAGGGCAATGGAACATCTATACTTACAAAATTGGCACTTGGCTTTAACAGCCTTTTGATTGAAGACAGTGAGTGCCTATGGGAAACATGTATCCGTTTATGTAAATGTGGAGTTGTGCAGGTGTGTGCAATAATTTCTGCCAAAAACCTAGGATACATCAGAAATTTCCCATTCTTTAGGGAATGATGCCTTAACATCCCCTGAAAAATCATGTTAGAAAAATTGAACTGTTGGCCAGTAGAAAAGCACACTAAGGCAGTGGCAATATTTGAAGAAAATTCAGACCAACCAGTTCTTTTGGGGCTTAAACATTGCTGAATAATATGCACAAGGTATTTCCATTTAGGAGAAAAGTGTGCCTTAAGAAAAGTAAAAGAATCAGCAGGACCCCTATAACCAATATTTTGAAGACCAAAATGTAAAGCTTGAAGGGATAGGTCGGTTATACCTGAGGCATCTTGAAGATGCAAGTGATGTCTGATGGATTCCTCAGTGATATTGATGACAGTTCCATCAATCTTGGATATGAGGGCAGGCACTCCATTGATGGTTTGAACAGATGCATGATTCTAGAACTGTTCAATATGGGAGATGTATATAGTAGGGTTAATGGATAGGGCATAATGGATATGGGAGTGCCTGAGGAAATCCATCATTGCATGAAACGGTTGAAGTTCAGAGTGTTTTAGGGTGTATGGGAGGCAGTTGTGTTCTTTTACAAACTCCATTGATGAAGAAACGACGGTGTAGGGTTTGAAAGAAGAATGTATGATTCGTTCAGAGAGAAAGCAAGAGGCCGTGGAAGAAGAATATGTAACTGGTAGTTACAACTGAACGAAGCTGGGACCTTTAAAGGTTTCGAAAAGGTTGGGTCCTGCGCACACATTTGAGAAATTACCCAAATACCCTGCACACTTTGACAGATCAAGTGAAAACAACTAACAGCATGAGAAAATGAACTAGCAGCTTGAGAAAATACTCAAGCTGTTAGTTAGAAATGAAGCATCTTTTAATAAAAGTAGTGACTCCCCCTTAAATTAAGCATACATATTAGATAATAATGAAAATTTAATCCATGTTTACCATACCAATGTTTGATACTAGGAAAGTGAACCTTCCTACATCAAAAGGTTTTGTAAATAGATCAGCTAACTGATCATCAGTATGAATCTTGGTAACTTGGATTAACTTCTTTTCATTACAATCTCTTATAAAGTGAAATCTGATTTCTATATGCTTGGTTTTTGGGAATTTCACTGGATTTTGCACAATGCTGATTGCACTTGAATTATCAATGTAAATAGGAGTGGATAAGAAATTCATACCATAGTCTCTAAGCTGATTTTGGATCCACATTACCTGTGAGCAGCAACTTGCAGCTGCTACATATTCTGCTTCAGTAGATGATGTGGACACTGTTGTCTGCTTTTTGCATTGCCAAGTGACCAGTCTTGCTCCTAAGTATTGGCATCCACCAGTTGTGGATTTTCTGTCAATGTTGCAACCACCATAGTCACTATCAGAATAAGCAGTTAGTACAAGGGGAGAGTCTTTAGGATACCATAGGCCTAAGTGTGGTTGGCCTTTAAGGTATCTAAAGATTCTCTTAACAGCAACCAAGTGAGAGTCCTTTGGAGAGCATTGAAACCTAGCACACACACAGACAGCAAACATTATATTAGGTCTAGAAGATGTTAGATACATGAGAGATCCTATAAGGGATCTGTATAGATGAATGTCCACATCTATGCCATCTTTGTCTGTATGAAGCTGTTTATGAGGATCCATTGGAGTGCTTGCAACCTTTGTATCTTGATAGCCAAACTTTTCCAGTATGTCTTTGACATACTTTGATTGACTTATGAATAGACCAGTAGGCTTCTGTTTAACCTGCAGCCCTAGAAAGAATGTAAGTTCTCCCATTGAACTCATTTGAAACTTATAGTGCATTAGGGTCTCAAATTCTTTGCACAAACAATCATTTGTTGAGCCAAAGATGATGTCATCAACATAGATTTGGACAAGTAGAATCTCAGCTTTGATGGACTTAGTCAAAAGTGTTTTGTCCAGAGTGCCTCTCTTGAATCCATTCTGTAGAAGATAGGATGACAGAGTGTCATACCATGCTCTGGGGGCTTGATGGAGACCATAGAGAGCCTTGTCTAGCTTGTAGACTTTGTCTGGATACTTGTAGTCCTCAAAACCAGGAGGTTGACACACATAGACTTCTTCATCAATTGTCCCATATAAAAAGGCAGATTTTACATCCATTTGATACACTTTAAAGCCTTTGAAGCTTGCATATGCCAAGAAGAGTCTGATGGCTTCAATCCTTGCTACTGGGGCAAATACATCATCATAGTCTATGCGTTCTTCTTGAGTGTATCCTTGGGCTACTAGCCTTGCTTTATTCTTGATGACTATTCCTCTCTCATCTTTCTTGTTTCTGAACACCCATCTTGTACCAATTGCTCTCTTGCCTTTAGGAAGATCCACCAGAGTCCATACATTCTGGATCTTGAACTGTAGAAGCTCTTCTTGCATTGC
The DNA here is from genome assembly GCA_020465985.1 of Centrapalus pauciflorus. NCBI lineage: Eukaryota > Viridiplantae > Streptophyta > Magnoliopsida > Asterales > Asteraceae > Centrapalus > Centrapalus pauciflorus. The sequence goes on along the minus strand of JAANYP010003672.1, from coordinate 12,694 downwards.
CTCAATCCAAGATGAATCTTTTAATGCTTCTGATGCCTTTTTAGGTTCCAGCTGAGACATGAAACAGGCATGTTCAAAAGCAGCTAGACTGAATTCAGGAACTGCTTGTTCAGCAGCAGCAGTCTCATTGTGAACCATCTTCCTTGTTTGGACAGGAGTGCTTGAATCACCCAGTATTTGATTGAGAGGGTGATACTTGTGAACTCTTAGTGTGGGCTCTCTCGCTGTTTGAAAAGAAGTTCCAAGATTTGTATCATCTCCATCAGGACCAGTGAATGGTTCAGTTTCTGGAACAGCTTGACTTGATTCTGGGACTGTTTCCTTTTGTGTTGGAGCTGTTCTTTCAGGACTTGGGAGTGGCACTTCAGTGTCTGGATCTGTATCATTCAGGACCCCTGGAGGATCACAAGACAGAAGTGGTAGAGTGGTGTAATCATCCCAACTTGGTGAATCTGCAGCAGTCTGAAACTTTGTGCCAACAGCTTGAGAAGTTGTATTAGCAGCATGAGAAGTTGTATTGGCAGCATGAGAAATTGTGTTAGCAGCTTCAACCCTGTATGCATCAGCTTCTGCAGTATACTCAACAAAGCTCAGAGAATTTGTTAGTGAATCTAAATCAAACAACCAATCAGGACCAATGCCTTTGATATTAGCAGTATTTTCATTAAATTCAACATTGGCACTTTCTTCAATTGTTTTAGACACACTGTTATATACTCTATAGGCTTTGCTTTGACTTGAGTATCCTACAAAGAATCCTTCTTCAGCCTTACTTTCAAACTTCATTAAGTGAGTCTTAGTGTGAAGAATAGTACATGGGCATCCAAAAGGCTTGAAGAAAGCTATTGGGGGACTTCTGTTATGGAATAACTCATAGGGAGTTTTCCCTTGTGATTGGACAACCTGAACCCTATTCAGAACATAACAGGCTGTATTAACAGCTTCTGCCCAGAAAGTCATTGGCAGATTTGAATCAGCTAACATTGTTCTAGCAGCCTCAATTAATGTTCTGTTCTTTCTTTCAGCTACACCATTTTGCTGTGGTGTTCTTGGTGCACTATATTGTCTAGCAATGCCTTTGGACTCACAGAAACTGTTTAGAATGTGATTTTTAAATTCAGTTCCATTGTCTGATCTTATCACCTTAACTTTGGAATTGGATTGGTTTTCTATCTTAAGGATAAAAGACTTAACTAGTTCAGCAGTTTCATCTTTGGACCTAAGAAAGTAAACCCAAGTAAATCTGGTGAAATCATCAACAATAACTAAACAGTAAGCCCTTTTATTCAAACTCAAAACAGATGTTGGACCAAATAGATCCATATGAAGCAGCTGAAGAACAGATGAGATTGAATTTACTTCTTTGGCCTTATGAGAAGTTTTGTGTTGCTTACCTTTAAGGCATGCTACACAATGATCATCACAAATGAACTCCTTTTGTGGTAAGCCTCTTACCAGATTCTTTTTAACTAAAGCATTCATGGACTTGAAGTTCATGTGACACATCCTTCTATGCCAAAGAGCAGACTCATTGGATGATGCTTTGGATATCAAACAGCTTAAAGTATTTGATTTAGATAAAAGATCTGTGTCCAGACAGTATACATTGTCCTTTCTTGGTGTTCTTAGTAAAACTAGATTTTCAGGAACTTTGAAATCTTTTGAAAGAACAATGCACTCAGAATCTGTGAACAGAACAGTGTTTTGTTTGTCACAGATTTGAGAGACACTTAATAAATTGCACTTAAGCTGTTCAACATACAAAACATCATGGAATGTCATGTTGCCTGAATTAACAGTACCTTTACCTATAACCTTACCTCCTTTTGAGTTGCCACCAAATGCAACAAAACCTCCATCAAAACCTTTGAAATTTGACAAGCACTCAGAATTGCCTGTCATGTGCCTAGAGCATCAACTGTCCAAATGCCATCTTGTTCTATGAGGAGACCTGTGGTTGCCCTGCACAAATAACAGCTTAGTCCGTAGTGGAGTAAACCCAAACCAAATTGGTTTTGGGTTGGCCTTGGACATTGACATAACTAAATACTGTTTTTGATTTCTTATATTTATTGAGATCTACTGATGGAGTCTTTGGAGAGTATTTAGTGATTATATGAGGTATCCAACTATTTTGATCATCTTTTCTTTTAACAGTCTCAGATGATTCACTAGCAGTTCCAGATTGATACTCAGCAGCTTGATCTGTGATTGTAGTGCTAACAGCTTCAGTTTTTGCACTAACAGCTTTAGATTTTGACTTAGCAGTCTGATCTTTTGTATTAGCAGTTTGAGCTGAAGATTTGTCCTTGACACACCATATTTGTTTAAAACTTGATTTAGGCTTTGCCAAAACTTGTTTTTGATGTGTGGACTGCTTCTTATTAACTTTTGAAAACCTGTGATCAATTGTTTTCCTTGGAACTGATGTGGAAGGTTTTACCTTTGAGTGCTTTGCCTGAATAGGATTTGATTTTGTGTGATTCATAGTCTGTTTTGCAACAGCTGGTTTATAAAAACAATCCTTGGCTAAGTGATTCTTCCTTCCACAGTGAAAACATCTTTTGACAGTTTGAATTGGAGAACCAGATTTATCTGACAATTTCTGGTTCTTGTTCCTCTGATTTCCCCTTACCTGCTGTTGTTTGGGAAACTTTTGAACACCATGCTTTTGACATGTGCAGACTGGAACATTCTTACCTTTAGTATTAATTTTTGAAGAAGATACAGTGTTACAGTTAGAAAGTACAGAAACTTGTGGAGTAGCATTGCATACACTCATCTTCTCTTTTCCTTTCTTACTAGGAGCTTGGATCTCTATGGGTGCACTCATTGTTTTGTGATCTTTCTCACAGTCTCCTTTTTGAATCTGATCTTCTTTTGATTCAGGACTGTTATCAAGGATAGGATCTACAATAGTCATAGACTCATCTAGTGGTTCATTGATTAGTCTATCAGCAACCTCACTCATTGGGTGTATGTACTTGTTGTTGTATGGAGGTGGAGTGGCCCTATATCATATACCTTCTTTGGGATTAACCTGAGATTTCACCCTGTCTTTAAATTGGACTTCCATTAGGTGTTCCAGCTTTTAATTTGCCAACTTAAAGTTACCTAGATCTATGTTAACAGATTCTAGTTTCTTGTTAGCCTCTAACACCTTTTGTTCAGTCTCTTCTACCTTTTTATTCAGAGATTCTATTTTCTTATTTAGCTCCTTTTTCTCCCACTCATGATATGTTCTATCATATCCCATTTGAATCTCATTGTCCTTATAGTCATTGATCTGTTTTTCAAGATCTTCTATGGCTTGCATGTATTCATATCTCCTTTCTTCCATCTTAGCTAGAGTTTTGCACATGCTCTCATTATGATCTCTGTACTTTTTAACCATATTTTTGCATGATTGAGAGCAGAGTTTAGAATTTACCTCAGCTGGTAGTTCAGTGGAAGAGACAGTTGATGTTTCTGCCATCAGAGCTTGATTTTGAAACTCTTCCTCTGTCTGATCACTCCAGTCAAACACATTGTCTTCTTGAGAGACAAGTGCTGTTGATGAGGATGTCTGATTGGGCTGTGAAGTCCTTGATGACTGTTGACCTTGAGATCTACACTCTCTGGCAAAGTGACCAAGCTTATGGCATTTATAGCATTCAACTTTTGATTTATCAAAAGCTGGTTTGCCTTCTGTTCTGGCTTGAAAGTTGGACCTTCCAGTTCTTTTAAGAAACCTTTTAGCCCTCATGGTCAGCATTGCATGTTGCCACTTTAAATCCATCTCTTCAAGATCATCTGGATGAATTTGTTCTAAGTCCTCAGCATTTAGAGCAAATAGTCCATCATTGGCAACAAAAGCCTCATAGTGAGCTTCAGCAGAGTTGCCATCACCACCTGAAAAAGAATCACTGCTGTTAGATTTTTCAGCAGACAGAAGAGCAGTATTGTGATTGTTAGAAAAGGATTTCTTTTTAGTATCAATCTCAGTTTCAAACACTCTCAGACTGTTGTACAGATCATCCAATTGTATCTCATAAAGAGTGTCTTTTGTTCTCCATTGGGCAGCATAAACTGTCCATTCTTCTCCAAGAGATATGAGAAACTTCCTGTTGACTTCATCTTGATCCAGGCTGACTTTTGCACTTTCTAATTCACTTATCAGTTTGTTGAACCTGTCAATAATTTGAGTAAGGTTTTCATTCTTGCCACCAGAAAAGTTCTCATACTGCTGTTTTAAAAGATCTTTTTGATTTCTCTTGGTACTGGCATTACCAGCAAATCTTTTCTCTAAAGCATTCCAAAGAGAATGAGCAGTATAAAACTTTTTGAACTGATGTTTGTAGGTCCCGAAAGGTTCCCAAAGTATATAGTTATAAGCTGTAGAGGGGGGGTGAATACAGCACTTTAAAAACTACAGACTCTTTTTCTCAATGTTTGTATGTATTATCAACAATTGTTAATTACAAACAAGCTTGAATGCGGAATGGTTCAAGCTGAGATGACAGATACAACAGTATGCTTACTAGTCTAAGACAGACTCGAACTAGTATACAATGAATACACTCACTAAGATGCACTCACTGTGTTTTACAAGACTTAAGGAACAGCTTAGGTAAATCAGCTTAGACACACAGATGCTGGTTTACAGAAGATTTGCATGCATGAATATCACACTTGCACGTTCACTCTTGGTTTAAGCACTTAGCTTTCTTCACCCTTCTTTCTGACCTTGGAAGCTTCCTTTTATACTCACTTAGAGGATCTAAGAGAAACATCTTCATTGGACGGAATGAAAAAGGAGAAGTCTTGTTTGAAAAGACAATATAACTTTTCTGCACTTTTCTGAAAAGCAGACTTGCAGAACTTTTGTCTTTTTACTTTGTCTACTGTTGCATTGCCTTTAACTAATTTAGGAATGTCAACTTTGCGTCTTTCTTCCTTGTAAAGGCCTATTTTGATATAAGAAAAAGGTCTGTCACCCTTTTTCAAATATCCGTTTGTCTTCATGTAACAGAACAGCTTGGGCAGGCTGAGCGGTTCTGCTTTCCACTTTGTCTTCAACTGAGTAAACTGATCTGGTAGTTAAAAACAATACATGATGACTTGGAAACAAATTCCATAAGTGTTTAGCCTGTTCACAAAGAACAGGTTCTGTTCACAAAGAACAGAACACTTTAAAAATGCCCAAGCTGCTCAACAGTGTAGAGCAGCGTAGACAGTTTATGTCCAGCCTGATCAGCAGACTGAGCAGTTTGGACAAACTGTCTTGGTTGCAACACATGCAACATATAGAACAGCTTTAGACTGATATTGCAAATCATTTTCAGGTTTCAATAAGGCATATAACAGGCCTTAAATTCAACCTTCAAATGTATCAACAGGTTTGATTATAAAATCTCCCCCTCAGATATAGAACAGGTTTGACTGAGTCCTTTTTGTGCCTAACAATCTCCCCCTATTTGCAATAACCAGTCCAAGCTGGTCTTGTCAAAAATCACTATATATTTTTACAGTACATTTGCTGAAATAAAATTACAACATTACAGTAAAGTAAAAGATCAGTTTATATATACACTGATTCTTGACTATACTAGAACAACACATGTTCTTACAAAAGTACAACTAATGTGCTAATGTATTTTACAACTAATGTAAAAGCAGAAATTACAACTTATGTAATAATGTACAACTAATGTACAGAATGTACAACTAATGTACAAAATGTACAACTAATGTACAAAATGTTTGGACTGTTTGATTTGGGAGCAAATAATGGCAAGCCTGTCCAACTGATGGACAGCTTCCATTCTTCACCTACCCAGATGGCAGGTGGACTTCATTCGACAGGAGGTGGTATCCCTTCTTTGAATCTTTTTACAAGTTCTTCCCTTGTTTCTTCGTGTTCTTCAATTTCAGCTGTAAGAAACATAAAGTTAGAACTTTGAAGTTCACCTCTGTCATAAAAACCTTTCAGCTCTTCCCAGATAGCTGCTCTCCATAGGCTGAACTGACTGAAGGAGGTGGCAATTCTGAAGGCTGCAAGCTGCTTAAGACCAACTTTGTGTAGGTCTGAAGCTCTTTGAAAACATTTCTTCTGAGATAGGGGATCTACAAAAAATGCCCCTAACTCAGGCTCTTCAATCACTTTGCCATCTTCAAATTCAACTCCTTCAGGCAGGCTGTGGTCAACTCTTTTAATTTCCACAGCATAATCTCCTTGTTCAATCATCATAAGGAGTTCTTCCAGCTCTGTATCCCTCTTTGTTCTCCTGGCCTTTATCTTTGGATGTGTCACAGAGACACCTTCACTTATTTCTTTTGGAATCAGGCCCAGCTCCTTTACTCTTTCCATCAGCTTCTTGATGTATGCCCTGATAGTCTTAGCCGTTTCTGACTTAGACTGGTTCAGGGCAACTGCCAGTTCCACCCATTCCCTGTAACCCATTTGTGCAACATCAGTGTGATCATATGATTCCATTTCAGGGCCTGTTGCACCCATCCTGGTGATCTGAAGTTTCCACTGTGTGCCTTTTCTTGCAATGGGAACAGCTTTGACAATTGCTTCCTTGGCAAGCCTTCTGGTAGCAACATCATGAAATTTCTTTCTAGCCAAGTTGTCAAAGTGGAATTTGGCTCTGGCAGAAGGTACTGTTGATTTGGTCACAGAGACCTGAATACCTTTCTCTACTTCCTTCTCTTTTTCTCCTGCTGATTTCCTGGCAGCTTCCATTATTTTCTTTTGCACCTCCAAGGTAGACATTTTAACTTTCTTTGCTTCTTGGAGGGCAAAAGACTTAGCAGCTTTGGCAGATTCTTCTTCTTTTCTTAATTCCTTCAGAGCTTGAAGCTGTTCATCCCTAAACTCAAAGTATTTGTGCATAGGGAGGCCCATCTCTTTGGCTCTGGCTTTGTGAAACTGTGTATCTGCCTGTTTCTGCTCAATAGGATCCTCAGCTGCCTTTTCTTTGCCTTCAGAAGTTTCTTCTTCTTCTTCTTCTTCTTCTTCTTCTGCTAGGATAAGGTGCCTCCTTTTGCTGCTAGGCCTGTCCTCAGGAATGACTTCCTCCCCCTTAGACTGAGCAGGGTTTGGAGAGCCAGCCTGAGTAGGCATAGCAGCTTGAGAAACACCTTCAGCTGCACCTGTTTCTGCTGGTTGATCAGTTTGGGTTGCAGACACTGGTATCTCCTTAGGAGAAGGAATCTTCTCCCCCTTAGACTTAGTCTTCGAGGCAGATGATTTCTCCCCCTTTGAAGGAGATGAGGCAGCGACTTCAACCCCTGGTCTGCCTGAAGACACAAAGTCAGCAGGCTTGCCAGCAGGTTTGGAAGGTTTAGGACCAACAAGGCTGTTCACTAAGTAAGCCAAGTTATCCTTCACCTCACCAAGTTGGGAAAGACAGTTTTGAAGAGAAGAAGCTTGGGAATCAGCAAAAGTGGTCAGCTTAAGAATGTTGTCTCTATCAGAAGCTGTGAACAACAAACTTTGGAGCTGTGCAAGATGAAGTTCAAGAGAATCTTGCACATCAGCAAGGTTTGATGACACAGAATTTGATAGAGAGCCCATAAGAGTGTTCAGGCTGGCCAATGTTGAAGGAAGGGTAGTATTGCAAGAAGTGAGAAGAGAGGACAGCTGTTGAGAAATGGCTGTCATAGAGGACACGGAGTCCTGTTGTAAGGAGAGGATAGAGGAGAGAGAGTTTGATACATTTTGCAGCTGTGCAGTGAGTGCAAGCAGCTGTGGAGAGTGGTCAGTTTGGGGAGTAACTGGGAAGGATTCTTTAAACGTATCAAAGAATCCTTTGAGCTGCTCAGACACAGAGTCTGAGATGATGGATGGTAGGGAGTGCATGGTATTTTCCAAAGAACCAACTTTGTTGGTCAGCAATGAAAGCTGATCCTTCAAAGGCAGGTCTTTGGGAGATGGAGGTGTATGGGTAGACTGTTTGGAGTGAGTGGATGGAGAGGATGATGATGAGGCTGGTGTTTGAGGATGAGATGGAGAAGGACGGGAAACTTTGGACAGTAGTTCCATAGCCTGGGCAAAAGTAAGATGGCCCAGGTTAGAGGGATCAAGGGGTCCTTCAGCAGCGGCTGTAGCTGCATCATTAGGAGAAGGGGATGATGTTTGGGGCCTCTCAGATGCTGCTTGTGTTGCAGCACCCTCATGAAGACCAGTGGTGGTTCCCTCTGCAGTGCCTTGGTCTAAAGGCACCTCATCATTGGGAGATGGGATATGCATTTCAACATCAGCAGTGGTGAAACCTGCTGATGGAATTTGCATTGAGGGAGCAGCCTCACCAGAGGGATGGTATGATCCCTAAGGTTCATCAGCTTGTTTTGTTGGTCCCTCAGCAGCTGTTTGGTGTTGAACAGCTGAATCATGGGGAACAGAAGTTTGAGGCTGAGCTGCTGATTGGTCTATATCAGCAGTGTGGGCACCTCGTGCAGACTCAGGGTGTGAGGAGATATGAGTGGGGAACAGTGTGGACACAGTATGGAGTGGAGAGGACTCCTGTCTTTCAATATCCTCAGCCTGTTGGGAGGCTGGGATAGTTGATGTGGGTATCTCCATTTGTACAACTGGTTCCTGTTGGGAGGAACCAGAGGGTCTAGGCTGACTCAAGGGTGACTCAGGTTGGAGTGAAGCAGGCTCCAAATGAGCTGAACCTTCTCCCAAAATAGCAGAGGCAGCTGGGGTTGCTTCTTTTACAACTGAACCCTGTTGAGAGGGAACAGAGGAGGTGGTTTTCTGGGCTGGTTTCTTTTTGGCTATTGATTTTCTTTGGTAATGGATGGATGATGTGGGTGATTGTGGAGAGGAGAGAGGATCTGTTTGGACTGGATGTGAGACTGGGTCAGGAACAGTGGGGCTGGACTGTTCCATAGTCTCTTGTGCCACAGAGGCACCAGCCACAAAGGCTTCAGGCTCAACAGATGAGCCAGGGTGAGGAATCTGCTCTTCCTCAGCCACAGAGGCTAAGGGAGCAGACTCAGCCTGAGCTGTTTTGGCCTTCTTTTTAGCAGGCCCAGCTTCAGCTGCCATGGTCCTTTTCACAAGCTTGGACCTGGCTTTGGATTTTCCAGTGGGAGCAGCAGTGACTGGATCCACCCTCACAGCAGAGGGTCCTTCCACTAAACCCAACAGCCTCCTCATAGGTGTTGATAGAGTAGGCTCATTTGCCAGTACAGGAGTATGAAAAATTCTATTCCCTATGACAGGGAAGGCAGCAGTTTTAAGTAGAGGTTGAGAATGATACAGATGCTCACCACAGACATGGCAGAAGATGAGACTCAGGAACCTGGGATATCGGACAGCAGCTGGTCTTGTCTCTTGCTGCACCAGGTTTCTCATATGCAAGAAGATCCATTTGGCCATGTCAAGTGTAGTCCCATCCACCAGCTGAAGGACTATAGGCACTTCATCTCTACTAAGTTGGTCAAAGGAACCAACCTTGCTGCTGAATGACATTACCACAGAGGCAAATAGGAAGCTGTAAGTGGGTGACAGCTCCTTCCTGTACAGAGTAGCTCCAACCTTGGGTTCTGCCACACCACAGAAGCGTAGCAGATTTCCCATTTGCTCATTTTCAGGCTGAGGGAGATCATAGTTCTCAGCAACTGGAAGATGAAGAACCTCCCTCAGAAGATCGACTGTAATCTCAATGGTTTGAGTCCCATTTAGAATAGTACCTTTGATAACCTGAGTGTTTGGATTGTAGGAGCAGGTATACCAGAACTCGTATACCATCTCCTGGTACAGGACACCAGGAGATGCAGTCAGTGCATAGTTCAACGGATGAACTTGCAGAAATTCCACCATTCGGTCGTAACCCGTCCCCACATAGTTTTTGGGGATAGTGAGGTTTGCAATGTAGTTGGTGGGCTTGAGGGTCAGCATCGTGGTGACAGAAGGATGTTTAACAACATCCTCACCAACGAAGACTGGTAGAAAGGGATTTGGTCTGTGAGCCATTTGGGAATTTTGAAGGTTTGGGGAAGCAAAAGACACTTAGTCGATTTTAGGGTTCTTGAGGATTTCTGGAAATGTTGAGGAAGACGAAGATGAAACAGTATGTAGGTATTTATAGGATTTTGAATGGTCGTGTGTATGAGAGTGAAAAGATTTGGGCGGTTTGATTTGAAATGTTAGTTGACGGAAAAACGGAACGGTTGTCCATGTCAGAAACATTTGTCAGACCACTTGACCTTTTTAATCACTAACACACGTAACAAACACTATCCGCAGTAATTAAGTTAAATAAAACATAATTTAAGAAACTTAATTATGAAGAAAGGTAATTAAACTGCTGGTCTACGCTGATGGTCAAACTTGTGATGATCAGGGTCAACAAGGTTCTCAGTCTTCAAGCTGTTCTTCCTTCAAACTGTTCCTTCAGCCTGCTCTCCTTTGTGAGAACAGGTTGTGTTCAATAGATGAACAGGTTACAGTATGAAGAAGTGAACAGGTTGAAGACTGAACCATCAGAGCAGGCTGGACGAATAAACAGGTTAAACTGTTTTTGTTCAGCCTGTTGTATGCTCAAGCTGTTCAAGTTTTTCAGACAAATGACTAAGTACAGAACATGTATATCCTGTTCTGTCTAAGCTGTTCAGAGAAACTTGAGCAGTGTGAAACATACAAATTATTAGACCTTTGAGAGACACTTAGTCACTCTTGTTTAACATGCCCAGCTTGCTGACAAGGTAATTAAACCTTGTTCATCCAGAGGTTTGGTGAAAATGTCTGCAAGCTGTTCATTTGTGGAAATAAAACTTACCTCCACATTACCTTTTTGAATGTGATCCCTGATGAAGTGATGTCTGACTTCAATATGCTTTGTTCTTGAGTGAAATACTGGATTGTTGGAGATGGCTATGGCTATGTCACTTGTGTTATCACACAGAATAGGAGTTTTCCTATACACAAGCCCATAGTCTTCAAGCTGATGCTGCATCCACAGAATCTGCCCACAGCAGCTTCCAGCAGCAATGTATTCAGCTTCAGCAGTAGAAGTGGACACTGAGTTCTGCTTCTTGCTACTCCAACTGATCAACTTTCCACCAAGGAGTTGACATCCGCCTGTTGTGCTTTTCCTATCTAACCTGCAGCCTGTAAAATCAGAATCTGAATAGCCTGTTAGTTCAAGACTTGAGTCTTTGGGATACCAAAGACCCAAACCTGGAGTACCCTTCAGGTATCTGAAGATTCTTTTAACAGCTGCTAGATGTGATTCCTTTGGATCAGCTTGGAACCTAGCACATAAACAGGTGGCAAACATAATATCAGGTCTACTAGCAGTCAAGTATAGCAAGCTCCCAATCATGCCTCTGTAAGCTGTAACTGAAACAGCTTTGCCACTGGCATCAGCATCCAATTTTACATTGGTTGCCATTGGGGTTTTAATAGGAGAACTTTGATCAAATTTAAACTTTTTCAACAGATCTAAAGTGTACTTTCTTTGATTTATGAAAATTCCAGTTGAGGTTTGTTTAACCTGTAATCCTAAAAAGAAAGTTAGTTCTCCCATCATACTCATTTCATACTTAGATTTCATGAGTAATGAAAAATTCTTGCATAGTTGCTCATTAGTTGAACCAAATATTATGTCATCCACATAGATTTGAACAAGCATAATATCAGACTTCACCTTCTTTATGAACAATGTGGTATCCACTTTACCTCTGGAGTACCCATTGCTCATAAGGAATTCAGTAAGAGTGTCATACCAGGCTCTAGGGGCTTGTTTGAGACCATAGAGAGCTTTGTCCAACTTATAGACAAAACCTGGGTGTTGTTCATTTTCAAAACCTGGAGGCTGCTTGACATATACTTCTTCTTGCAGCTTCCCATTCAAAAATGCACTCTTCACATCCATTTGAAATACCTTTATGCTCTTATGAGCAGCGTAGGCTAGATACAAACGAATTGATTCTAGCCTGGCCACAGGAGCAAATGTTTCATCATAGTCAATGCCTTCCTCCTGTCTGTAGCCCTGAGCAACCAGTCTTGCCTTATTTCTAATGACATGACCTTGCTCGTCCATCTTGTTCCTGAAAACCCATTTTGTGCCAATTATAGTTTTTCCTTTAGGAGCAAGGACCAGCTTCCATACTTTGTTTCTTTCAAACTGATTGAGTTCTTCTTGCATGGCAGTGATCCAATTGGCATCTTTTAGTGCTTCATCCACCTTCTTTGGCTCCATCAGTGAAACAAAGCTAGAGAACATACAAAAGTTCCCTAAGCTGTCCCACCGAGTTTGTATCCCTTTGTTGATGTCACCAATTATTTGATCATTGGGGTGACACCTGATCCACTTAGGATCATTTTTCAATGATGATTTACCTGTGTTGTTAACATCTTCAGCAGGTCCTGTTGAACAGCTCCCAAGATTTTCAGACACACTGTTGTCTTGAGCCGGTTCACTTGTTGAATATGTTTGACCACTGTTGAACATATCAGCAGAGGAACTGGGAAAATCAGCATTGATAGGTTCTGGACATGCAGTTGTAATTAAGTCAGTACATTTATTCACACAGGGTGTATTGACATAATCATCATCATGTCCATCATGATTAGCAGGTTCCATACTGGGTGTAGTGGAAGCTTTTGAGTCCTCTTCATTGATTGAATGCATCAGATCATCAAAGTTGAGGTCTCCTGAAACTGATTCAGGAACAGCTTTGGTGGAGGCATTCT
>JAANYP010003671.1:0-19545 GCA_020465985.1 Centrapalus pauciflorus | reverse complement strand
TACGGGACTAAGTGCCAATTATACACGGACCATAAGAGTTTGAAATATATTTTCAGTCAGAAGGAGCTCAATATGAGGCAGAGACGATCAATGGAGTTAATAAAGGATTATGATTGTGAAATCCTTTATCACCCCGGGAAGGCTAATGTAGTAGCCGATGCCTTGAGCCGGAAAGCGTATGCTAAAGATTTCTGTTATATGATGACGTCTACAATGCTGACCTCCACGATAATTAATGATGTCAAGGCCGCTCAGGAAGAAGCCTTGAAAGATGAAAATATTGGTGCTGAGGATATTAAAGTACAAGTTAAGAACATGGAAACAAGTGAGTCGGGATTGAAAGGAATTTATGGAAGAATTTGGGTGCCGAAATATGGTGGTATGAGAAATGTGATCGTTGAGGAAGCACATCAATCTAAGTTTTCTGTACATCCTGGGAGCACAAAGATGTACAACGACCTAAAGGCAGACTTTTGGTGGCCGGGATTGAAAAAGGACATAGGGCAGTATGTTGAACGATGTAGGACTTGCAGGTTGGTAAAAGCTGAGCATCAACAACCTTATGGCAGTCTGCAACCGCTTCCCATTCCGGAATGGAAGTGGGAGCACATTACTATGGATTTTGTTACGAAACTGCCGAAGACTAAGCGACAGCATGATGCGGTTTGGGTAATCGTGGATCGGTTAACAAAGTCGGCTCACTTCATACCGATTCGTGAAAGTTATTCGTTGGAGAAATTAGATCAAATTTACATGAACGAGATTGTTTCTAGGCATGGAGTGCCTAAGTCCATAGTATCGGACCGGGATAGCCGATTTACTTCAAATTTTTGGTCGGCACTACAAGAAGGGTTAGGGACAAGGATAGCAATGAGTACAGCTTACCGCCCGCAAACTGATGGTCAGAGTGAGCGGACCATCTTAACGCTTGAAGACATGATGAGATCGTGTGTGTTAGATCTCGGTGGCAATTGGGACGATCACCTGCCACTTATAGAGTTTTCGTATAACAACAGCTACCATGCTACGATCAAGAAAGCTCCGTTCGAGGCTTTGTATGGAAGGAAATGTAGGACTCCTACATGTTGGAGAGAAACGGGTGAAACACCAATCGCTGGGCCGGCCTTACTTCAGGAAACAAACGAGAAGATACAGTTGATTAGGCAGAACATGAAGGCGGCCCAGGATCGTCAGAAAAGCTACTATGATCGGAGGCATAAGCCGATCAATTTTGAAGTGAATGACTGGGTCTATTTGAAAGTATCACCCATGAGGGGTGTTACTCGTTTTGTTAAGAGGGGCAAATTGGCTCCGAGATTTGTCGGACCCTTTAAAATTGTTGAAAAAGTTGGAAATCAGTCATATCGATTAGAATTGCCTGAAGGGATGTCGGGCGTACATCCAGTATTTCACGTTGGGAATCTTCGAAAATCGTTTAACACTGGAAACGAGGATTGGGCTGACCATACTGAACTGCAAGTTGATGAAAGGCTCCGGTATGTTGAAGAGCCGGAGTGTGTACTGGATACTAAGTTGAAGAAATTAAGGAGCAAGGAGATAGAAATGGTGCTTATACGCTGGAAGCATCATAAAGGAGCAAATCATACGTGGGAAGCTAAGTCGGAAATGTTAAGAAAGTATCCGAAGTTGTTTGAGTCCGAGTAACTTCGAGGACGAAGTTGAGCGTGGTGGAGCCCATGCTGTAACATCCTCGGGCTTATTTTGATGTATTTTGATTAATTAGGTGGAAAATTTATATTTAAGTTGAATTTGGGTGATTATTATGTATTTGGATATTTAGCAAAGTTTGTTGTTATTTTTAAGAAAATTGAACTCAGAAACAATTTTATGGATTATTATGAATTTAAAAGTTAATTATGATAAATCTAAGATTAAATCAGTATTTTATGGAACCGGTTAAGTCGAGTGGTGAAATGTGCAAAAATGACGAAAGTAGTATATAAAGGGCAATAGGCTTCATTTTCTAGTTTACACTCTCTCTCTACTCTATCTCTCTAGAAATTTTCTCTCTACATCTCTCTAAGAGAAATCACAAACCGACCGTCGGATTTTCGAGAATTATAAGTTATCGGAAAGGTATCGAGGAGTACAACAGTAATCTACAAACGGATTTCAGATTTCGTGCGAATTGAGGTAAGAATCGATCCTTTTTAAGTTATGGTTTCGGTTTTGAAGAACATGAATCTCGAATCTATCATTTTATGCATATTAAAGCTTGTTTTTGATTGAAATGTTGCTGGATTATGATACTATATGCATAGTAGAATCGAATATATGCATCCTACATGATATAACACTGATTTTAGGCCTTAGAAATGAAGGATTTAAGTTGAAATGATGAACAGACTCGAATATGTCAAGAACAGAGTCGAAATGTAAGAACAGACTCGAGTTTGGTGCTAGATTCGAAGGTGTACCATCAGATTCTAAGGGGGTTCGATCTGATGATAGATTCGAAGGGTATGGCTTCGAATCTGATGTTAGATTCGAAGATGGGTTCGAATCTGATGATAGGATTCGAATCTGATGCTTGATTTCGAATCTAACCCATTAAATTCGAGTTTAATGCCTAAAATTGAGAATACTACTCCCTAGAATTGTGTATTTTGAAAGAAACTCATAAACAACACATAAAATGTCATGAGCTATATAAAGGTCAATATATGAACTTGAAATGGGTTCAAACTTAGTTATGGTATAAATTTGGTCATGTACCCGAAACGGGGAAAATATCGTCAAATTTACGAAACTTGATTATTATGGAATTAAATGGATAATGATACGAGAAATTGTTGTAATTGATAATAACAGGTCCCTTGTGGTGTTGTTTAACCCACAGTGGGGTACTTGGTGGATCCGGTTGAAAGCCCGAAGAGAAATAATAATTGGATAAGAGTTTTAATTACGCACCCACTGTGAGTACATATGATTTCGCATGTTTATATCTGCTTATTGATTGCTTTTGCTTACTGAGACATGTTGCTTCATTATTCGTTTGGAATTCTACTAACTTGCGTAAATTTTGGATGCACATTCTTATTTGATGCATGTCCGTTCGTTTGTTGTGCATCTATGATGGACCTGCGGGTCGCATCTGTTACTCTGATGTTACTGCTCTATATGACGTTGGAGCTGATCCCTCCAGGTCCGTAGGCAGTATGTCATCCCCGATGTTATGTTTGTCTCAGTAGTGTATTTTAAAGGACGAGTTGCGAGCTCGTAGAGTGACGGCTCTTGTGTGGTCGTACTTTGTGTACGTGGAGAGTGCACGACGTGCGTCGTCGGTGCTACTCTTGTAGGCATCATAAGGATTTATAAAATGCGTAATCTGTGTATTCACTAAGCATTCGCTTACCCCTCAGTTGACTTTATTTTACAGGAAAGGGAAAGTCAGCGCCGGACCTTCTAGTTAGGTCATTTGGAAGATTTGGGAGACTCATCACTATTTCATCGGTAATTTATGATATGAAACAATGTTGTAATATTTGGGATGATTGTAATAATTGTAATGGGTGTGTAGACTTAGACTTGGAACCTTATAGCACTGTAGGGTGTTTAACACTGTTGCACTACTTCATTTATGTATATTAATGCTTCCGCACTTAATTTAGGTTTTCAGATCATTATGTATTGTATGTTGGTGATTAATCCTGGGTGATTGTGATTGGTGGTTGTTGTGGCAAGGGTGCCACACGAGATGGTATCAGAGCAGTTGTTTGAGATTCAAGTGTCCGTGAGGTCTTGATCTCAAACATTAGGTGATGATATGTAGTGATGCTAAGTAATGATCTGAACTAAGATAGGTTATGATCTAGTAATTATAAGAAATTGACTATCATACGGGACAAATGAATGGTGTCTTTAAATTTATGACATGTTACTAAACAAGTTATATGTTTATATTTTCAGAACATGTCTGGAGGAATGACACCTGAGGAAGCCAGAGAGATGATGCTAGCCATGATGGCTGAGCAGAATCGAATGATTCAAGAACAGTTTCGGGCTCGAGATGAGGCCGATGCTAAAAGAAGAGAGGAAAAGAGAAAGAATAAGGAGAAGGAAGGGGGTAACAATGAGGAACAAGATGACAACACTGGGTCATCTAACAAACCCCGAGGTTGTCGTTTTAAGGACTTTAAAGGAAATGGGGCTGTGGAGTTTAATGGACTAGGAGATGCTGTTGCCGCGCTGGAATGGATAACAGCAACTGAACGAACATTCCGAATCAGCGACTGTGCTGAGAAGGACATGGTTCGCTATGCTACTGCTATGTTCACTAATGACGCAATTATGTGGTGGAATGCCATGGTGAACGCTTTGACATTGGAGAAGATTTCTGTTATGACTTGGGCTGAGTTCAAGGATCTGTTCACTCAGCAGTACTGTCCGGTTGATGAGCGCCGGAGGTTGGAAGCAAAGTTCATGGCACTGGTACAGGGGACTAAGACGGTGTCCCAATATGCTGTAGAGTTCACGAGGTTAAGTCTGTTCGCACCTCATCAGGTGGACACTGAAGAGAGGAAAGTGACCAGGTTCGAGGCTGGTCTTGACATTGAAATAAGGAGGGTTATGAGCAACGTCCGCTACCCTACATTTGCTGGCTTACTTGAGGCTGCCAGAAATGTAGAGCAGATTCTAATCATGTCGGGCTATACTACTGGGTCTGCTGCTGCTTCCACCAACCCAACACAGCCGTCGCCGCCGAAGCGCCAGCGCGAGGGAGGATATTCTGGTTCTTCCCGGTCCTCACAGTACTCACCTCAGCAGTCGTATCGTCGACCATCTGGCTTTTCCGATCGTGGTCGTGCTCGTGCTTACTCCATCAACACCGAGCCGAGATATTGTAATAAGTGTCACTTGGAACACTTCGGCAAATGCACCAATGGACGTGCTTGTTTTTGTTGTGGTGAGTTGGGCCATTATCAGAGTGATTGCCCCAGGAAGGGAGATGCGTGCCATAAGTGTGGTGTATTGGGACACTACAGTAGGAATTGTAGAAAGTACGATCCAGCTGCTGCTGCTCCATCTACAACACGGTCTTCAGGAGGTTCAAGCGGTGGATCAGTTAACCGAGGTCGGGGTCAGTCTCAAAGGGCACCGGCTCGTGCTTTCCAGATAACTGCAGAGGAGGCTAGGGAAAATCCGGAGGTCGTCACGGGTACGTTTATAGTTAACTCTTTACCTGCAAGAGTGTTATTTGATTCGGGTGCCAATAGATCGTTTGTGTCTATTATGTTTGCTCAACAATTGTCTATGCCTCTATCAAAGTTATCTGCTGTACTAGATATTGAAACTGCTAGTAACACCTTAGTAAAAGTAGATCATGTCTACCGTAACTGCACATTAGTAATTGAAGATGTAGTCTTCAATTTGGACTTGATACCGATAGAATTCAGTGAGTTTGATGTCATAGTCGGGATGGACTGGTTGATCGAGAATGAAGCCCAGATAGTGTGTAAGAGCCGAATGATTAAGATAACTACTCCGGAGGGGCGTGAGATTTGTATATACGGGGATAGGAGAAGTGGGGATCTGTGCTTACTGACCATTGCAAAAGCTCGAAAGCTTGTTGCAAAGGGGTGTGACGCTTACCTGGCATATGCTATTGATGCCAAGGCTGAAAAGAGAACGTTGGCCGACGTGCCTGTTGTTTCACAGTTTCCGGATGTGTTTCCGGAAGACTTGTCTGGCGTGCCGCCTGAGAGACAAGTTGAATTTCGAATTGACCTGATCCCGGGAGCTGCACCGGTAGCTCGTTCTCCTTATCGTCTTGCCCCAACCGAGATGAAGGAAATGATGACACAGCTGCAAGAATTGTTGGATAAGGGCTTCATTCGGCCGAGTTCATCGCCGTGGGGAGCTCCGGTACTGTTTGTAAAGAAGAAAGATGGCACGATGAGGATGTGCATAGATTACCGGGAGCTGAATAAATTGACGATTAAGAACAAGTATCCTCTGCCAAGGATAGACGACTTGTTTGATCAGTTACATGGCGCTAGTGTATTTTCTAAGATTGATCTGAGATCGGGGTACCATCAACTGAAAGTTCGAGAAGAGGATGTGCCTAAGACAGCATTTAGGACACGTTATGGGCATTACGAGTTCTTGGTTATGCCTTTTGGGTTAACCAATGCCCCGGCTGTCTTTATGGACTTGATGAATAGGGTTTGTAGACCGATGTTGGATAAGTCGGTGATAGTGTTTATTGATGATATACTGGTATATTCTAAGTCTGAAGCAGAACATGCTGAACATCTGAGAGAACTGTTGGAATTGTTAAGGAAAGAAAAGTTGTACGCCAAATTCTCAAAGTGCGAGTTTTGGCTACAACAGATACAGTTCTTAGGGCATGTAATTTCTGGAGCCGGGATTTCGGTAGATCCGGCTAAAGTTGAAGCAATAAAGAACTGGGAGCCGCCGTGTTCAGCTACTGAGGTTAGAAGTTTTCTGGGGTTGGCAGGATACTATCGGAGATTTATCAAAGATTTTTCTAAGGTTGCAGTTCCTTTGACTGCTTTAACGAAGAAGAATGCGCCTTTTGTTTGGGAGACTGTGCAGCAAGAGGCGTTTGACGTTTTAAAGAAGACTTTGAGTGAAGCACCGATACTTGCTTTACCGGAAGGTAATGAGGACTTCGTGGTGTATACCGATGCTTCAAGGTTGGGATTAGGTGCTGTATTGATGCAGCGTGGGAAGGTTATAGCGTATGCTTCAAGACAGTTGAAGCAGCATGAGAAGAATTATTCGACTCATGATCTCGAGTTAACTGCGGTAACATTCGCATTGAAGTTATGGAGGCATTATCTCTACGGGACTAAGTGCCAATTATACACGGACCATAAGAGTTTAAAGTACATTTTTAGCCAGAAGGAACTCAATATGAGGCAGAGACGATCAATGGAACTAATAAAGGATTATGATTGTGAAATCCTTTATCACCCCGGGAAGGCTAATGTAGTAGCCGATGCCTTGAGCCGGAAAGCGTACGCTAAAGATTTCTGTTATATGATGACGTCTACAATGCTGACCTCCACGATAATTGATGATGTCAAGGCCGCTCAGGAAGAAGCCTTGAAAGATGAAAATATTGGTGCTGAGGATATTAAAGTACAAGTTAAGAACATGGAAACAAGTGAGTCGGGATTGAAAGGAATTTATGGAAGAATTTGGGTGCCGAAATATGGTGGTATGAGAAATGTGATCGTTGAGGAAGCACATCAATCTAAGTTTTCTGTACATCCTGGGAGCACAAAGATGTACAACGACCTAAAGGCAGACTTTTGGTGGCCGGGATTGAAAAAGGACATAGGGCAGTATGTTGAACGATGTAGGACTTGCAGGTTGGTAAAAGCTGAGCATCAACAACCTTATGGCAGTGTGCAACCGCTTCTCATTCCGGAATGGAAGTGGGAGCACATTACTATGGATTTTGTTACGAAACTGCCGAAGACTAAGCGACAGCATGATGCGGTTTGGGTAATCGTGGATCGGTTAACAAAGTCGGCTCACTTCATACCGATTCGTGAAAGTTATTCGTTGGAGAAATTAGCTCAAATTTACATGAACGAGATTGTTTCTAGGCATGGAGTACCTAAGTCCATAGTATCGGACCGGGACAGCCGATTTACTTCGAATTTTTGGTCGGCACTGCAAGAAGGGTTAGGAACAAGGATAGCAATGAGTACAGCTTACCGCCCGCAAACTGATGGTCAGAGTGAGCGAACCATCTTAACACTTGAAGACATGATGAGATCGTGTGTGTTAGATCTCGGTGGCAATTGGGACGATCACCTGCCACTTATAGAGTTTTCGTATAACAACAGCTACCATGCTACGATCAAGAAAGCTCCGTTCGAGGCTTTGTATGGAAGGAAATGTAGGACTCCTACATGTTGGAGAGAAACGGGTGAAACACCAATCGCTGGGCCGACCTTACTTCAGGAAACAAACGAGAAGATACAGTTGATTAGGCAGAACATGAAGGCGGCCCAGGATCGTCAGAAAAGCTACTATGATCGGAGGCACAAGCCGAACAATTTTGAAGTAAATGACTGGGTCTATTTGAAAGTATCACCCATGAGGGGTGTTACTCGTTTTGTTAAGAGGGGCAAATTGGCTCCGAGATTTGTCGGACCCTTTAAAATTGTTGAAAAAGTTGGAAATCAGTCATATCGATTAGAATTGCCTGAAGGGATGTCGGGCGTACATCCAGTATTTCACGTTGGGAATCTTCGAAAATCGTTTAACACTAGAAACGAGGATTGGGCTGACCATACTGAACTGCAAGTTGATGAAAGGCTCCGGTATGTAGAAGAGCCGGAGTGTGTACTGGATACTAAGTTGAAGAAATTAAGGAGCAAGGAGATAGAAATGGTGCTTATACGCTGGAAGCATCATAAAGGAGCAAATCATACGTGGGAAGCTAAGTCGGAAATGTTAAGAAAGTATCCGAAGTTGTTTGAGTCCGAGTAACTTCGAGGACGAAGTTGAGCGTGGTGGAGCCCATGCTGTAACATCCTCGGACTTATTTTTGATGTATTTTGATTAATTAGGTGGAAAGTTATGTATTTAAGTTGAATTTGGGCGATTATTATGCATATTGGATATTTAGCAAAGTTTGTTGCTATTTTTGAGAAAATTGAACTCAGAATCAATTTTGTGGAAAATTAAGATTATAAAAGTTATTATAACAATTCTAAGATTAAATCAGTATTTTATGGAACCGGTTAGCTCGAGTGGTGAAATGTGCAAAAATGACGAAAATAGTATATAAAGGGCAATAGGCTTCATTTTCTAGTTTACACTCTCTCTCTACTCTATCTCTCTAGAAATTTTCTCTCTACATCTCTCTAAGATAAATCACAAACCGACCGTCGGATTTTCGAGAATTATAAGTTATCGGAAAGGTATCGAGGAGTACAACAGTAATCTACAAACGGATTTCAGATTTCGTGCGAATTGAGGTAAGAATCGATCCTTTTTAAGTTATGGTTTCGGTTTTGAAGAACATGAATCTCGAATCTATCATTTTATGCATATTTAAGCTTGTTTTTGATTGAAATGTTGCTGGATTATGATACTATATGCATAGTAGAATCGAATATATGCATCCTACATGATATAACACTGATTTTAGGCCTTAGAAATGAAGGATTTAAGTTGAAATGATGAACAGACTCGAATATGTCAAGAACAGAGTCGAAATGTAAGAACAGACTCGAGTTTGGTGCTAGATTCGAAGGTGTACCATCAGATTCTAAGGGGGGTTCGAATCTGATGATAGATTCGAAGGGTATGGCTTCGAATCTGATGTTAGATTCGAAGATGGGTTCGAATCTGATGATAGGATTCGAATCTAATGCTTGATTTCGAATCTAACCCATTAAATTCGAGTTTAATGCCTAAAATTGAGAATACTACTCCCTAGAATTGTGTATTTTGAATGAAACTCATAAACAACACATAAAATGTCATGAGCTATATAAAGGTCAATATATGAACTTGAAATGGTTCAAACTTAGTTATGGTATAAATTTGGTCATGTACCCGAAACGGGGAAAATATCGTCAAATTTACGAAACTTGATTATTATGGAATTAAATGGATAATGATACGAGGAATTGTTGTAATTGATAATAACAGGTCCCTTGTGGTGTTGTTTAACCCACAGTGGGGTACTTGGTGGATCCGGTTGAAAGCCCGAAGAGAAATAATAATTGGATAAGAGTTTTAATTACGCACCCACTGTGAGTACATATGATTTCGCATGTTTATATCTGCTTATTGATTGCTGTTGCTTACTGAGACATGTTGCTTCATTATTCGTTTGGAATTCTACTAACTTGCGTAAATTTTTGGATGCACATTCCTATTTGATGCATGTCCGTTCGTTTGTTGTGCATCTATGATGGACCTGCGGGTCGCATCTGTTACTCCGATGTTACTGCTCTATAAGACGCTGGAGCTGATCCCTCCAGGTCCGTAGGCAGTATGTCATCCCCGGTGTTATGTTGGTCTCAGTAGTGTATTAAAAGACGAGTTGCGGGCTCGTAGAGCGACGGCTCTTGTGTGGTCGTACTTTGTGTACGTGGAGAGTGCACGACGTGCGTCGTCGGTGCTACTCTTGTAGGCATCATAAGGATTTATAAAATGCGTAATCTGTGTATTCACTAAGCATTCGCTTACCCCTCAGTTGACTTTATTTTACAGGAAAGGGAAAGTCTGCGGCCGGACCTTCTAGTTAGGTCATTTGGAAGATTTGGGAGACTCATCACTATTTCATCGGTAATTTATGATATGAAACAATGTTGTAATATTCGGGATGATTGTAATAATTGTATGGGTGTGTAGACTTAGACCTGGTAACTTATAGCACTGTAGGGTGTTTAACACTGTTGCACTATCTCATTTATGTATATTAATGCTTCCGCACTTAATTTAGGTTTTTCAGATCATTATGTATTGTATGTTGATGATTAATCCTGGGTGATTTGTGATTGGTGGTTGTTGTGGCAAGGGTGCCACATTATTTTAGAACATCATTCAAGCATGCAGATTTTACATCCATTTGAAACATTTTCCAACCATTTGGAGCAGCAAGAGAAATGAGCAACCGAATAGTTTCGAGTCTTGAAACAGGAGAATATACTCTGCTAAAATCTTTGCCTTCTTTTTTGCTTGAAACCTTTTGCAACCAACCTTGCCTTGTGCTTATTGATAGACCCATCTGGATTCATCTTTGTCTTGTACACTCATTTTACTCCAATAGAATTTTTATGTGGTGGCAAGTCGGTAAGCTCCCATGTGTCATTTTTTCAGTGGAGCTAATTTCTTCTTGCATGGCTCTTCTCCATTTTTCTTCTTGACAAGCATTATCAAAGTAAATTGGATCTTCCCCTGCAGAGAAAGCAAAAAATATAGTATCATTTTGTACCATTTCTTCTGTTACGTCATATAACTCTTAGAGAGTTCTTGTCTTTCTTATTGGGCTTCTTGGAGAAGAACTTGCTGAAGAAATTTGAGAATCGGTAGGACTCTCTCGTTGAACATCAGTTTCAACATTTCCATCCTCTTCTTCTTCAACTTGAAAAGGAAAAATTGGTAATTTTTCCATTTCAACTTCGATCACTTCAAAGAAAGAACTTTCATCAAATCGAACATCTCCACTTATCACAATTTTCTTTGTCGTTGGATTATACAGCTTGTATGCCTTGCTTCTTTCACTATCGCCAATAAAGATGCATTTTTCTGACTTGTCATCCAGCTTGATTCTCATTGAATCTGGAACATGATAATAAGCAACACTCCCAAATACTTTTAGATGATGGACACTTGGCTTTGTACCATACCATGCTTCATGTGGTGTGCAGTTTCCCAAACTCCTTGTTGGTGACATGTTAATAAGATAAACTGCACAAGAAACAGCTTCAGCCCAAAAACTTCTTGGTTACCTCTTCCTTTTTAATAAACATCTTGCCGTCTCCATTATTATTCTATTCTTCCTTTCTCATACTCCATTTTGTTGGGGCGTATAACGAACTGTCATTTCATGTCGAATGCCATTGTATCGACAATATTTCTCAAAGTCATTTGAGAAATATTCACCTCCACGATCTGTCCGCAAAGTGTTGATTTTTAACATCATATGTTGGAATGTTATTTTGGTGATGAAAAACAAAGTCTAGGGTTTAAAATGTAATTTGGACAAAGTTGTAAATAATATAAATAGAAGTTTGAGTTTGTAATTAAAAGGAGATCTGACATTTTGAATATTCTGCACGAATTATCAGAGAAGTTTTAGGGCTACAGTACGAGTTTATATTCCATCTCTGTATTCTTCTTTTGTGATTAATCAAAACATTCGGTTAGTTGTTCTTAATCTTAATCTTTCTTGTATTGATTAATTGTTGATTGATAAGTAGGATTCACAATTGGTATCAGAGCCTTAGGGTGATTTTTGATTGAAATCAGAATTTTTTTTTTCGAAACTGTGCTTGAATATTTTTTTTCGAAAAATAGTAAAATCAACAAGGGTTTTAATCTTGTTGATTATTGGATTTGAAAATTGGATCGAAGGAAGGACTTAGGAAATCCATTGATTTGATCATAAATTTTTTTGATTTACCAAACACAGAAAAAGATCTGTTGATTTTTCAGAAATATTGAAGAACCGTAAGTTCTTCACTGTTTCATTGAAAAAGTCATATTTAGATCTGTTTTTGGACGAAATTCTTTCACAAAAGGTGATTGAAATCAAAATCCCTACCTTCGATATCAATTTGGTCTAAAATAGCTCATTTTTACAAATTAATTTGAATTTCAGACTTGAAACAATTGAAAATATAAGAAACTCGATCAGTACTGTGTTCTTGTGTTTATCGAGTTGATATCATACACCAATCGAGTTGAAACCAAGTTCAAATCGAGTTGAAATTCAGTTTTAATCGAGTTGAACTTGCCATTCAATCGAGTTTATTTGCCTGTCAATTTGGTTTACTTATTTTATATCCGAGTTGACTTGTTTTAAAGTCAAATTGACTTGCATTCTATTCGAGTTAACTGGAATCATATTCGAGTTGACCACAATTGAATTCGAGTTGGTTTGAATATAATTCGAGTTAACAAGAAATATATTCG
Organism: Centrapalus pauciflorus; assembly: GCA_020465985.1. Lineage (NCBI taxonomy): Eukaryota > Viridiplantae > Streptophyta > Magnoliopsida > Asterales > Asteraceae > Centrapalus > Centrapalus pauciflorus. Next base: position 6,888 of record JAANYP010003671.1, on the reverse strand, counting down.
AGTTGTATTAAACTTTGATTCGAGTTGTTGAACACAAGTAAATTTTAAAGGGAATTAAAATCGAGTTGAAACATAGAATTAATCTTGTTGCTTAGTACTTATATCGAGTTGCATCCTTAATTGATTCGAGTTTCATACTTACAATTCGAGTTGTGTCATACTTGATTCAAGTTTTGTTGTACTTGATTCGAGTTCTGTCAGACTTGATTCGAGTTTTTGTCATTACTTACTTCGAGTTGCTTAATTCTTCTAACAATATGATTTGTTATAGATTCGAGTTGAGTATACATTGGTTCGAGTTTCACATATTCATTGATCGAGTTGATCAATTCTTCATTCGAGTTGATTATCTTATTCATTCGAGTTTCATTCAATATTCTTTCAAGCTTGATCAATTTTCAATAGTTGATCAACTGTTTCAATTTCAATCAAATATCATTCGATCTTGGAAAGTTTCCTATCTATCAGTCATCATGTCAAAAGACGCGCTTGTAATGGGATCAGAGACGAAACCTCTAATTCTCTATCGGGGAGAATACGTACAGTGGAGGGAAAGATTTTTGGAATCTATCAGTTTCCATGATCTCTCTGAAGAAATATTAAAATCGTTGACTGACGGACCAACTGTGTTCTTAAAGACAATCCCTGCTGTACCCACCGGAAACCCTCCAATTCCGGAAAAAACTGTTGAGGTAACAAACCTAACAGAGGCACAGAAACGAAGGAAATTAGGGGACAAAACAGCAAGGAAGTTGTCACTGATTTCTATCCCTAACGACATCTATACCTGCCTAACAAACACGAAGACAGCTAAATCCATCTGGGATGAGGTGTGCAAACTGATGAGGGGATCCGACAGGGCAGCAACCAATAGAGCAAGGAACAGTCTGATGACTTTTGAGAATTTTAGAGCACGAGAGGGGGGATTACTAGAGAATACTTACTTGCGGTTTGTCAGTCTAGTGAGTGAGATGAAAAGAAACGGGGTTACAAAGTCCAATCTAGACATAAACGTCAAGTTTCTTAATGTACTTAACCCAGAATGGGAAAAGTATGCAATGATCATACAATAGACGAAAGACATTGAGGAGATGAATTTCCACATGATCTTTGAGAACCTTAACAACTATCAAGAGGTTGTTTTAAGGAAAATGTCTGGTAAGAAGAAAGCCGAGAAAGAGGCCGTTAACCCTTTAGCTTTATTGGCTGAAAAGAAATATAAGTATAAGCTGAAGAAGGAAAAACGGGCAGTCATAAGCAGTAGCTCTTCTGAATCAGACTCATCAGATTCATTCGCAGATTCAGAGATAGAAGAGATGAAAAAGCAAATGGCCTTACTCACTAAGGCATTTCAGAAGAAATTCTATCGAAAGCCAACCAACAACAAAATGAGATACAAGACTGGCTCAAGGAAGTTTGAAAAGGAAGATAAGTATGAAAAGTCCGGTGAAAGCAATGGAAGGAAAGCTGAAAAATATGAAAATCCGATAAATCAGCCAAGAAAGAAACAGAGCAAAAATGCTACAATTGTGGCAAGCCAGGACACTTTGCTCGAGAGTGCAGAATGCCAGTAGTCAAAAACTCTGATTACTAAACAAGAAAGGCACTTCTAGCCAAAGAAAAGGAAGCTGGCAAAGCTCTTATGGCTGAGGATGATCATTGGCTACAGCTGTCAGAAGATGAAGACATATTGGATGAGGATGCTCATATCTGCTTGAATCAGAAGTCTTCAATGAATCAGAACTGAGTGAGTCAGCAATGGTAGCAGAAGATGAGGTATGGGTTGGGTTAACGGATGAAGAAAATGAGGACAATGAAGAGTCTGATGAGGAAGTGACTGAAGAATTTGCGATGATGGCAACAGGAAATGCTGGCTGCAGCAAAGACAAAGAGACTGATGAATCAGATTCAGAAAAATCAAACAGTTCGAAAACACCAGAGCTAATTTCTAATTCTGACTCTGAAAATGATGATTCCTATTTGCTTGAAGAAAAATTAACACAAATGGCCTTTATGCTAAAGAAATTTTAGAAATCATTACAGACTGAAAACAAACATGTTCATTCCTTGGAAAACAAGCTAAATTATGAACATGCGTTAGTATTGGACTTTTCCAAGGATAAAACATTAGCATTACGAGCAGTTTCAGATTTGCAAAAAAAGCAAATGAACTTCAAAGCAAAATCCAAGAACTAAATAACAATATATCTGACTTACAAGAAAAACTGAATTTAGCAGAATTAGAGGCTTCAAATTTTTCTGTAAAATATCATGCCATTTTTGAAGAAAAAACAAAACTTTATGAGAAAATAAAAACACTGGAAGATGAGTTTATTAAAAGAGGTCAAACAGATCAAACTATCTATTTAAATCAACCAAAAGATACCGAATTTTACAATTCTAAATCTGGTATTGGTTGGAATAATCCTAAATATCTGACAAAGGCTATTTCAAACTCACCAACATTATATGATGTCAGATATATGAATCTAGAATTAAAAATGACTTTTATGAAAGCTTCAAATGAGATAGATACAAGTGAAGATTCAAAAAGACTAAGATTTGATAAAATGCAAAATTATGTTGATTATAACAGAATAAATGAATCAAATAATAATACTTGCATTAAAGAGGAGTATATTCAGACATATTCTGAAAAGGATTTATCTGAATCTGCTACTAAATCTCAAAAGTTATATTACCAATTTCAATTCTTGAAAAGATAAATTATGATCTCGAATTGAAAATCAAAAATTTTGAGACAGAAAATCAATCTCTTAAGGCTGAATTTAAAATTCTGGAAAAAAAGTTACAAAAACAGCCTGAGAACAACACATTATCAGATCAATCATCTTCAATTCCACTTGATTCTATTTACTCTGAAAAAGAATTTGATCTGTACATGAACTCTGATTTTAACTCATTAGAAGATATGTTTGTTAAAATATATGAGTTTGTAAAACCTTTACACAACAAACAATCTGATGACCTTAAAGAACCTGTTAGAATTCTGCAAAAAATATCTACAGATTCAAAGAAATCATCTGTAAATTCACCAAATTTACAATCAAAGAAGGAGAAAACAAAAGTTACTTTTGTGACTCCTAAATATAAAAAAGGTGAATCATTTTCCACAAAGGACTCTATTGCACTCAAGATCTAAAATTCAAAAGGTAAGAGACTTTTACAGAAGAAACAAGCTTCTAAAATCACTAATTCTCGTGTTTCTTCTATGTCAGATTATATTGTGAAAAGTTCTCGGAAGCAAGAATGGCGAAAGAAGCAGAGAGAAAAGAAAAACAAGATTATAAAACAAGAGTGAAGAGTGAAGGAAAATGTTGTTACAGATAGAAATAGACAATTTGAGAAATCTATCTGTAATAATAAATTTACTGATAAATCTTGTATTAAATACTCTCGAACTGCTTTAATTGCTTTGAATTATGTTTCGTGTAAATCACTGCATGCAAAATCTGATAAGCTTGTATGGCAACCAAAGAAAAAGGACCCATCTTTCAAACAGAAAAAGGTTCCACAGCACCAACTTTCAAAAACAGTTCCACCGCGAATTGTACAAAAGTGGATACCAAAAAGAACTGTTAAAAAGTGAGTACCTAAAATAAAAGGCATATCTCATGAGAAAAACAATACTCAACTGCATGATTTACCAAAATCAAAAGTACCCAACTATAAGTGAGTACCTCATGTTTTATTTCATCTTATAGGTAAATCATGTATGGTACCTTGACTCCGGATGCTCAAAGCACATGATCGGACAAGGAGAAACACTCACTAACTTTGTAGAAAAGTTCTGTGGGACGGCCATATTTGGGAATGATCAATTTTGTCCGATCATAGGTTATGGGAGTCTTGCGTACGATAAGATTACTATTCAGAAAGTCTTCTACGTTGACGGTCTTGGTTACAACTTGTTCAGCATTGGACAGATCTGCGATAAAGGATTAGAGGTCAACTTCAAAGCTAATCGGTGCAGCATAAGATCTGGAGAAGGAAAAGAAATCCTTGCAGGGAACCGGAAAACCAACTTGTACTCAATTGACCTAGCCTCAATCAATCTGAAAAACGATGTCTGCTTAATGTCAAAAGCAACATCTAAAACAGCTTGGCTACAGCATCGTCGTCTTTCACATCTGAATTTTAACGAATTAACCAACCTAGCAAAAGGTGGGTTAGTTAAAGGGCTACCAACTCTCAATTTCAAAAGGAGCAGTTGTGCGCCGCTTGTGAAAAAGGAAAGATGACTAGAGTTTCACACAAGTGCAAAACAGAACACTGTTCAACGAGAGCACTGGAATTGCTTCATATGGCTCTGTGTGGACCAATGAGAGTACAAAGTATAAACAAGAAATGCTATGTATTGGTAATAGTCGACGACTACTCCAGATATACATGGGTTTTCTTCCTGCGTTCCAAATCTGATGCTACCGAAATCATAATAGACTTCATCCGAAGAATTCAAGTAAAGTTGCAGCTTTTAGTTCAGACTTTCAGATCAGATAACGACACAGAATTCAATAACAAATCTCTCGAATCATTTCTAAATTCTGTGGGAATAACACATCAATTTTCAGCCGCTCGTACTCCACAACAGAATGGTGTCGTTGAACGAAGAAATCGGACACTGGTGGAATCTGCAAGAACGATGCTGGCATATTCCAATCTTCTGTTATTTTTATGGGCTGAAGCTGTTGCAACAGCTTGTTTCACGCAGAATCGATCAATAATCAATAAACGATTCGGAAAGACTCTGTATGAACTAATAAACAAACAGATACCTAATTGTTAAAATTTTCCATGTCTTTGGATGCAGGTGCTTCATATTAAATGACAAAGACAACCTGGGAAAATTTAATCAAAAAGCTGATGAAGGTATCTTCATTGGGTATTCGAAGGAGTCGATAGCTTTCCGGGTATATAACAAGCGGACCAAGACAGTCAATAAAAGCGTGAACGAAAAATTTGATGAAGGCGTGGTAATGGCTTCTGAACATACCAGTTCAGGACCCGAACATAACAAGCCGACTTCTATGGAGTCAACTGAACAGAGTGCATATAATTCAGATTTAAATAAACTGTTGAGAATTTCTATGAAGAATACTTTGAAAAGCCCAAAACTAATGTTTTAAATTTGGTGCCTGACAGGATTACTGAAGATCCCGTTGTAGTCTCGGATCATTCTCATCAACCAATTTCAGAAGAATCTGGAGAAGTTTCGACAACAGATGTGCACTTGCCTACTGATAGTGTACAACCCATTCAACCTCCAGAATTTTTTGAAACCTCCATAACATCTGAACACTCAGAAACTCCTATCTCAGATAATATACCATCTACATCTGAAGCTAACCCCCGACTTCCCTACTTAGACTTAAATCTCAATCAAGACCACATTCAACCATATCCACATACTTTCAAGTGGACTAGAAATCACCCAACAGAAAATATCATTGGTGTTCCTTCTGCATCAGTCCAAACCAGAAGAGTAACAATAAACGAGTGCTTATTTTCCAACTTTCTCAGCAAGATTGAGCCAAAGAATGTGAAAGAGGCTCTTCTAGATGCTGATTGGATTGTCGCAATGCAAGAAGAACTGAATCAGTTCGAAAGGTTGAAGGTCTGGAGACTGGTAGAGCGACATCAAGATAAATCAATCATTGGCACGAAGTGGATTTTCAAGAATAAGAAGGATGAACATGGTGTCATCATTCGTAACAAAGCACGACTCGTTGCCAAATGATACAGTCAACAAGAAGGGATCGATTATGATGAGACGTTTGCTCCTGTTGCAAGAATAGAAGCAATTAGGACGTTTCTAGCATTTGCTGCACATAAAAACTTCACAGTTTACCAAATGGATGTAAAAACTGCGTTTTTAAATGGGGAATTAACTGATGAAGTATATACATATCAGCCCGAAGGGTTTACTGATCCTTCGAAACCTGATCATGTATATATTTTAGATAAATCGCTGTATGGCCTTAAACAAGCACTGCGTGCTTGGTATGATGCACTTTCAACATACTTGTTGAAATGTGGATTTAACAAAGGTGCAGTGGATACTACCCTGTTTATAAAGCGTCAGGGGCCAGATATTATAGTAATTCAAATATATGTAGACGATATAATATTTGGGTCTACAAATCCTGAATTTTGCAAGAAATTCGCTTTCTTAATGTCCCAGAAATTTGAAATGAGCATGATGGGAGAAATAAATTTTTTCTTAGGTTTACAAGTTAAACAATAGACTGATGGTGTTTTTATCAATCAGTCCAAATATATTCAAGACATGTTAAAGAAATTTAACATGGTCAACAGTACACCTATGAAAACTTCCATGGCTCCGGATTCAAAATCCAAACTCGATGAGGACATTTCAGGGAAACCTGTAGATGTAACTCATTATCGAGGAATAATTGAGTAATTATTGTATTTAACTTCTAGTAGACCTGATATTATGTTTGCTACATGTGTTTGTGCTAGATATCAGGCAAATCCAAAAGAATCACATTTAGCTGCTGCTAAAAGAATTCTAAGATATCTGAAGGGAACGCCAAACCTTGGTTTATGGTATCCCCGAGAATCTTCATTTAATTTAACTGCTTTGTGATGCTGATCACGCAGGTGATAAGATGGATAGAAAAAGTACATCAGGTGCAGTTCAATTCTTAGGTGACAAACCCGTTTGCTGGTCATCCAAGAAACAACACTATGTTTCATTGTCTACAGCTGAAGCAGAATATGTTCCTGTATCATCATGTTGTTCTCAGGTGTTGTGGATGAAGAGCCAACTGCTAGACTACGGGTTTACACCACAGAAGATTCCGATATATTGTGATTCTCATAGCGCAATTGCTATAGCATCTAATC
>JAANYP010003670.1:0-22315 GCA_020465985.1 Centrapalus pauciflorus | reverse complement strand
TTTCAAGAATGAGGTTTCTAAAAAGACTCAGATAAAATCCAAGTCTTTTAAGAAACCCACTCACCTCCAAAAAGAAAAGTCTGTCAAGTCTAAATCTTCCATGCTTACTGACTCTAATCGTTTTGTTCCTACAGATCATATAAGGAGAGTCCCAAAAACCACCATGCAGGATTTTTCAAGTTTTTTTGTGAAGAAGGCTTTAATGCCATGTGAATTTGTTTCTAGAGATAGGATGTCTGTAATCTCTAAAGACAATTTGTGTAACCAAGTGTGACAATGTTTGTAATGATGTACCGAATTCTACTATTTCATTAAAGTACTCTTTCAAGGATTTGTTTAATCTATGTCAAACTAAATATAGACGACAGGTTCCTGAAATGAATGCTTTTGTGCCTTATCCTGTTAAACGTATTCGGAAAAAGAAAACTAAAAATAGTGCATCATCGGCCACAAACAAAGTTGAGACATGTCTGTTGCCAAGGCCCAAAACCAAAGCAACGGTCAAGAAGGTCTCATCAAGACAAAAACCGAAGGCAATTTCAGCGCCTAAGGTTCCAAAACCCAATAAATCCAATCTTCAATGGATTCCAAAGGGTTGTGCATCTAGACCACACACAAATGCTAGTTGGGTTTCTAAATCTGTACACGTGCCATATAAATCTGGAATTCCTAACAAAAAGGGACCCATATTGAGGTGGGTACCCAAGGTTGTGTGATCTTAATGCAGATGGTTCTTGGTTACTTCTGATCAAGACCCGTGCTTCAAAGAAATGGCTTCTAGTTACCTTAGACTAGGACCCGTTCTTTTGCTTGTCGGTTGTGCTTAAACCGACACGTTTGGCTTCTGTGCACACAGCCCAGGACCCGGTCTTAACTCATCATGTTTTCTGAACATCTCGGTTCAGAACACGGTTTGATTGTGAATTAAAAATGGATGTGTTTGAATACATATAGTTTTCATCATATGAATTTATGTGTTTTTCAGGCTATGTCCATTTGGTATATGGATTCGGGTTGCTCCAAGCATATGACAGGAAGAAGAGAATTGCTGTCCAACGTTGTTGAACAGTAATGCGGAACTGTGAAATTCGGGAACAACCATCAGGCTCAAATAAAAGGATACGGGGACTTAGTTCTAAATAATCTGGTCATCAAGGACGTTGACTATGTTGAAGGGTTATCTCATAATCTTTTTAGCATAGGACAGCTCTGCGACAAAAGACTAGAAGTAACATTTAGGGCTAAGAACTGCAGTGTTAAGAACATAGATGGAAAAGAAATCTTGACTGGTTCCCGAAAATCTAACCTTTACACCATTGACGTATCTAAGCTTGTGGTGAAGGATAACATTTGCCTACTATCAAAAGCCTCGTCAAAAGACTCTTGGTTGTGGCATCGAAGATTATCCCATTTGAATTTTGATAATATCAACAAGCTGGCTGCGAAGCAATTGGTCAAAGGACTTCCTGAATTGCGCTACGAAAAGGACCATCTGTGTGGAGCGTGTGAGAAAGGAAAAATGAAACGATCATCTCACAAACCAAAGCCCGAACCATCAACAAAAAGAGTATTGGAGTTACTTCATATGGATTTATGCAGACCGATGAGAACTCAAAGCATAAATGGAAAGCGATATGTGTTGGTTATCGTTGATGATTATTCTCGATATACCTGGGTCAGGTTCTTGCGTTCCAAGGACGAGACAGCTCAAGAAATCATTGATTTTATCAAGAGTGTCGAGACCCAACAGCAGCTGTCAGTGCAATCAATCAGATCAGATAATGGCACGGAGTTCAAGAACTCGGTAGTGGAGGGCTTCCTTCGATCCAAGGGGATTCAGCATCAATACTCTGCTGCTCGAACACCTCAACAAAATGGGATCGTGGAAAGGCGTAACCGTACGCTAGTAGAAGCCGCTCGTACAATGCTCACATATTCAAAGCTACCTCCGTTCTTGTGGGCCGAAGCCGTATCAACAGCATGCTATACACAGAATCGCTCCATCATTCATAAGCGCTTTAACAAAACTCCATACCAGCTCTTTTTGAATAAAGTACCATTTATCAAGTACTTACGTGTATTTGGTTGCAGGTGCTATGTGCTGAATGACAGAGACAACCTCGGGAAATTTAACGAAAAGGCGGATGAAGCGATCTTCATTGGATACTCATCCAACTCGAAGGCGTATCCCGCATTCAATACCCGAACCAGAACAGTCAATGAAAGTGTGCACGTCACATTTGATGAGTTGGCTGAACTGGCACCCGAAGTTGATCAATCAGGACCACGCATTACTCAAATGCCTGGAGACTCTTCGAATAACCCCATTTCTTTTTCTTCTTCTGATTTGGTTAATTTATTTGATCCTTTTTATGTTGAATTTTTCGGTCCTAACGCTAGTGTGTCTAATGTTGTTAATAATGTATGTAATCCTTCCAGTTCAACTGCGCCGCAAAGTTTCTCCACTCCATCTTCATCAACATATCCTCATCCATCCACATCATCCACCGACACATCCGCAGTTGAATCTACTCCTGTAATACCCTCACATATAATACCAACGATTCTTCCTTCACCTGAACACTCGGAAATTGAACCCGAACCTGTGGTACCATCATTTGAAACCATTGACCATGAATCCTCATCCATTCCCATATTAACCACAGAGGTTCCATCCCGAGCACCCCTTCCACACGAGATTAAATGGACCCGCAGTCACCCAACAGAACAAATCATTGGTGACGTAACGACAGGAGTCCAAACTCGTAGGGCATCTGCTAATGAATGTTTCTACACTTCATTCTTAAGTATGATAGAGCCCGCTCGTGTGGATGAAGCCCTGACAGATCCGGATTGGATAGTTGCAATGCAAGAGGAACTCAACCAGTTTGAACAGCTAAGAGTATGGCGGTTAGTTCCCAAGCCAAAAGACCGTACAATCATCGGAACAAAGTGGATCTTCAAGAACAAACGAGATGAAAACGGCATTGTGATAAGGAACAAAGCAAGACTTGTTGCCAAAGGCTACCGACAACAAGAAGGGATAGATTATGACGAGACCTTCGCTCCCGTTGCACGGATCGAAGCAATCAGAATCTTCTTGGCGTATGCGGCACACAAAGACTTCAAAGTGTACCAAATGGACGTCAAGACTGCCTTTCTGAACGGTGAACTTAACGAGGAAGTGTATGTTAAACAACCACAAGGCTTTGTTGATGCACATAAACCTGACCATGTTTATGTGCTAGATAAGGCCCTCTATGGTTTAAAACAAGCACCTCGAGCATGGTATGATAGTCTTTCGAATTTCCTTATTTCTGCCGGTTTCTATAAAGGTGTGGTGGACACAACTCTGTTCACTAAAAGGGAAGGCCCACATATAATGCTAGTACATATTTATGTCGATGATATTATATTTGGATCTACTGACAGTAATTTTTGTAAGGATTTTTCAGCCCTAATGGAGTCCCGGTTTGAGATGAGTATGATGGGGGAAATGAACTTTTTCCTCGGATTACAAGTCAAACAACTTGAGGATGGGATTTTTGTGAACCAGTCGAAATATACTCTTGACATTCTCAAGAAGTATAAGTTAGACTCTTGCACGAGTATCGCAACTCCCATGGCCTCCAACTGTAAGTTAAACACCGATCCTTCTGGGAAAAGTGTCGATAATACAACTTACAGAGGGATGATAGGATCCTTACTGTACTTGACTGCCAGTAGACCGGATATAGTGTTTTCAACATGTCTTTGTGCTAGATTTCAGGCCGACCCAAAAGAATCACACCTAACTGCGGTAAAACGCATTTTTCGTTATCTTAAGGGTACACCCGAACTTGGTCTATGGTATCCAAAGGGAACCGCTTTCGATCTTACCGCGTTTTCAGATGCTGATTTTGCAGGTTGTAGAGTGGACAGAAAAAGCACATCGGGAGGAATACAGTTCTTAGGCGATAGACCGGTGAGTTGGTCTTCCAAAAAGCAGAATTGTGTATCCACATCCACAGCTGAGGCTGAGTATGTAGCAGCTGCAAGCTGTTGCTCTCAAGTGCTGTGGATGAGAATACAATTACGTGATTATGGGTTCTCACTCACCAATATCCCTATTTACTGTGATTCTCGAAGTGCAATTGCCATCTCTTGCAATCCCGTGCAGCACTCTCGAACAAAACACATAGATATCAGGTATCATTTTATTAAAGATCACGTGGAAAAGGGAACCATTGAGTTGTATTTTGTTGGCACGGAATACCAACTAGCGGATATATTTACTAAAGCTTTAGACGAACCTCGTTTTCGGTTTTTAGTATCTCATATCGGCATGTTGAATCCACCTTCCAATTAAATATCAGATATTGTCTTAAATAATTCTATTTCAATATATCATGATTGAAATTCCTTTATTTTAGAAAATAACTGTTATTTAAATTTAAGGTTTATGTCACAAAATTAAAACTCATTATTTCCTTATCTGCGCATATTTTTAATAATTAATGATCCTGATAAATTGCTGTGTGAATTGTTCATCATGGAGTGGGATGCAAACAATATCCAGGTTTGTCGGTATTAGTAATGCTTAAAAGAAGGGTTGTCGTGATTTAAATCTGAAAAGAAAAAAAGGATCGGTATTTATTTGAGGGGGAGTAGAGTTAGGATTTTAAATTTTATAATTCTGTGTTTCTCTTTGTTTCTTTTATAGTTAAAGTTTAAATTTTAGGTTGGTCTTGATTTTTAATTTAATCTTAAGTTTAATTTAATATGTCATAAAATCACAAAAAGATTTTAACTTTCAAATTTATCAAAAAGCCAAAAATATTTTAGTTTACTTTATTTTATTTTATTTTATTTTTATTTCAGAAAAATATCAAAATATTTTACTTCGTTTTTGTTCATTTTTGTTTCAAAGAAAATCACAAAAAGATGGAATATTTTTTGGCCCATTTTTTTAAACCTTGTTTCATTTTTTAAATAGCCCAAAAGTTTTTTTTGTGTATTGAGCCCAACCCGCCGGCCCATCTCTCATTAGTGGGACGCGGATCCCTCTGACCCGGTACCCGACCGGCGTGAATTTATATAAGACGGTCAAACAGTCAAAATTTTCACTTTCTTCATCCACAAGATATTTCTTTCTTCTTCTCCTTGTTCCCGTCGATACCACCGCCCAAGAACCACCATATCCACCACTTCAAGCTTTTGCACCATCATCTTTCTCTGTTTTTCTTGCTTTTTCCTTCTTCGGCACTACCAGGTAACATATTTCTGTCTTTATTTCAGTCTTTAACTTCCTAGATTGCTTGTTTGATTTTCAATATTTTTATAGTTTTTATTTTCGGTTTTTATTCATTTTAGGTACTGAAATGTGTTATTTTTCTTTAGTTGTAGTTAGATAAAATGTTCAGTAACTTGTTTTAGACTAGGATCTGTAATTTCATGCATTTTTATCAACATTTCAACTGTTCACGTTTATTTTTGCATGAACATTAACTGCACTCATGCAGTTTCGGATGTCCGAATTCGGACCACCACCCGAATTCGGATGTCCGACTTAGACTAAACTTCAAAATTTTCAACGTACAAAATCCTAGTTCGGACCATTGTTGATCCGAATTCGGGTCACTGTTGATCCGAATTCGGACCATCAAAGAAAGGCAAAATTTTTCAAAACTTGAATTTAGTCTAAGTTTGTTCACCACTGTTCATCCGAATTCGGATGATATCCGAATTCGGTTCCAATCCGAATTCTGGGTACCATCCGAACTCAGGACCTTTCCATATCATTTCATGCATTTACATAAGTCATCATCCGAATTCGGATCATGTTCCATGACCCATCCGAATTCGGACCACTTTCATTCATTCCATGCCTCACATTTCGGACCATCATCCGAATTCGGTTCCTGTTTTCAACTCATCCGAATTCGAACCCCCCAAACATCATTCATGCAACATCCGATTTCGGACTGATCCGAATTCGGTGACACTGTTCATCCGAATTCGGACCATCCGAAATCCACACTTAGGATTTTTTTTTATTTTTCATTTTTTCCATTTCTGCATTTTCATATAAATTAAAAATCACAAAAAAATAGTTCCATCCAAGTGCACCATTGATTAGAGTTAGGATCAGTGTTTGAGTGAAACGGTCTTATCTAACATCGGTCTCTTAACGATTGACTTTGGACTTTATTAGTGGAATTTTATTCTGCTAATAAAGACCCGATGTTAAACAGATCAGACAATTTCTATTTCACACTAATCTAGACTTCACATCAATGCATTATCATCTCAAGTCTTAGGATTCTAACTTTGTTGCACTTTGCAGGATAATGGACCCCGAAATCATTCTCACCGTACCCCATCCTCCCATCCCAAATAACAATGCTCAGCTACCAGAGGAATCCATCCTACCTAGCGCCGAGTTTGTCGAGTTTATCCCCCATAACTGGCAACTCGACGTCTCTATCCTTCCAAAAGAATCCCAAACCCTAGCATTTGACATTCTCACCCGCCATCCCATATATTATGCCCTTTCCACAGCCATCGCCGTTCCCCAGATTTACCTACAACAATTCTGGAACAGGCTACAATTCTTAACCGACCCCGAACCTCACTTCACCTCCACCATTGACTGCGTTCCAGTCAAAGTCACAACCACAGCCATTCGTCACATCCTTCGTTTTCCCATCCAAGACTACATTCCCTCCATTAACTCGTTCGATCCAAACCCATCCGTCTCAGAAGCCCTTTCTGAAATTCAAAACCTAGGGTATGACGGATCCCTTACCAAACCATCCGACTTTCGCTCCAAGAACCTTCAGTCCCACTGGAGAATTCTCTTCGATGTACTCAACAAGTGCCTGACAGCCAAACATTCTGGTCATGACTCAGCATCGGCCCAGTTTTTAGCCATGTTCGCTGGCTTTGCCTACGACCGACACGTGGACTATGCGGCTTTCATCTTTGAAGAATTAAGAAGAGTCCACGTGGAAAGGAGCACGAAGAAAGGACGCAAGTATGTCCCCTATCAACGATTCCTTCAGCTCATCATACAATACGCCATGGATCAGGACGAAGACATTCATGAGCGTCCAGAAGCTGATGTCTATCCAACCGTCGCTATCCAGAAACTGACTTTGCCAAAAGGGGCACCAACGGTACAGGTAATGAAGATTCCATTATCAACTCTGACAAGGTCGAGGGGTACAGATCGGGTAAGGGACTATATGAGAGAAAATTATCCGGATGAGTCTCAGTCTGAATCGACTGAGACTAACCAGTCCGACGGTGAGCAACATGAGAGTGAGAACGAGGGAGAAAGGATGGAAGTACAACAATCACTGGGTTATGGTGAGAGGGAGGCTGAGAGTGTAAGGGAGGGAGCCGTAGGTGAGACGGCAGAGACGGCGGATTCTGAACGAACCGTCTCTGTCGTAAGGCCGAGGAATACGCAATCTGAGGGTGAACCAAGCCCTATCAGCCGGACACCACTTCATAAGACCGTTAGTCCAGCGGTCGCCAAAACCCCAACCATCCACTTGGTTTCCCCTCAAAGGGAAACCACTTCATTACACGGGGATCTTCCACATACGCCATCGCCCTCTCATTCGGAGAGTGGCGGTGTTGAAAGAGGTCACACTCCTCCCCACGTGACCGAACTTCCTTCGCCCACGATTCCATCCCCACAAACAGACACCGTGCACGATGCTTTTGTGGCATCCCCAAGAGCTGCCTCCGTGGCAGCTCCCGAAACTTCCAGATCTGAGCATCCCGTAGTGGAGCCAGAGATGACGGAAGGAAGACCGGGAGTGGCTCAATCTACGCCGTCCACTTCCGGCCATCTCCCCATCAATTTGGAGATGTTAACGGCAGCCTTACGTGCTGCCGGCGTTATCACCCGGGCTGACCTTGACGCCCAAAGGGAGGCAGCCGAGGAACGACATACCGCCCTTCTTTCTCTTATAAAGGGTAAGGGTGTCGCCTCCGAAGCCGGCCCCTCACAAGGATCCCACTCAGTCCAACTACAAATGGCGGAGCTCTCTGACAAACTGGACGCACTCAATCGCCTAATCCTTCAGGTCCAGGAGCAGCTAAATTCCAGGATGGATCGCCTCGAGTCGGCAGTTATTGATCTCCAATGCCGCGCTCAGGCCGAAACCCTCAAAAGAAAACATGACGACCAGGACGACCCTGATCGTCATGAGGGGGAGAAGCGCAGAAAAGTACAATTTGAGGAGCCCATGCTGGGTACAGGGGGAGCAGAGACCGCCGAGGGGTCTGAATTTCAGGGGTCGGGGGAAAAGTCACAGGAAGCTCAGGAGTACATGCTAATTGAAGACGTGCCGATGGTCGAGGGTCCAGCTCCACTGGATCCAATGACAGCCATGGTAGAATTTGAGGAGCCACACGAGAAGGTTGAAATCATATTAGTTTCTGATTCAGATTCTGATACCGAGGACAACCAACCACTTTTAACTCCTAAGCCTGAACCTGACTCTCCAACCAAAAATTCCTCATCCTCTTCCTTCGATTTCCTGAATTCACCACCCAGAGCCCAACAGGAAGACATACTCTCATCCATCCAAGCTCCCCCATCACTAAAAGAATCCCACATTACAGTCAGCCCACCAAGATCCCCAAGCCCTCCACCAGTCCAACAAACCCAACGCTCAGGTCCCTCCCAAACAAAAAGGGTTGACTGCTTCGATGAAACTCCCGAGGGTCCTGGAGTGTACAGAAAAGACGACCTATTCTGGGTAGACCACTACACGAAAGGAAAAGTTCACACACTGCCGCAGAGCGAAAAAGATCAAATGCGTCAAGAACGGCGGGGGACTATCATAAAGCTTCTTGAAGCTAAAAAGGACGAAATCGAAGAACCCCCCGTTCAAGGCCTGAAAGAATTCCTGCAGAACTTTCCCCCGGAGCGATTTCAGAATCCATATCTAGAAGAAAGATTCAAGATGGTATTCAGAAAGAAACCTGGAGCCTTCAGCAGACGCCTACTCATGGAACTTACGAATGTCTCCAAAGCTGAACAGGCCGAATACTACCAATTGATGCTCCGGGAACAAAGGTCTAAGGTGTCAAAGTCAAAGATTAAAAAACTCAAATCAATTACCATGTGCAAAAGAGCCAAAGTATTCTATCCCTCCTATCAAGTGGAAAGAGAAGATGGTACGGGAGATGACATCTTTGAGTATGACCTTGACTACATAAGAGCGGATGACGTTGAGTTCCTTCACAACAGTCTGAAAAATCGAATCAGAAAACGTCTATCCCACATGACAGCTGTAGGTGCCTTAGTTCGAAGCATGAATCGCCGATCGATCATAATGTGCTTAAGAGATTTTCAGATGGCGATCGAGAGTGCTATGGTTAAGGTGGGCCTACGAGCACCAGAACAAGATAGTTTTCTTTTAGCCCACCACCCGGCCTACAGAGTTATACTTAAAGGAGATCCGGGTGTTATTTTTGTGAACCACAAGGGCTACAAAAGGTATATGCGCTTTGAGGATCTACCTTGCTATTCCGATGGTCCACTTCGACTGGTTCGAGCTGCTCTCACAAAGAAAGTACAAGATTATGATGCTCAACCAGATCCTGAACAGAGATGCTCACCTACGGAGATACAAAATACACTCAGCGGCATAGACTACCTGAACGAGCGGCTACATACAAGACAAGTAACCAGACGTTTCGATGTCATACTTGGTCTTCGTGAATCAACAGATCATGCGCGAGTTCCAGGACCTCCTAAGTGATCGAAAAGGGGGAGATTGTTAGATTAATTATTTCGATCCTAGGAGTTATTTTGTAATATTTATTAACATTGTAATGTGTCTTGTATTTATTTCTATGTAATTTCTTTCTTATGTAATAGTGTAGGGGCCATTGTTGCCAAGTCTTGTAAGTTAATTAAATGAGCCTATAAAGGCTCCTAGGGTTGCTTTTTGACAATACACGGTTGACCTACATTTGAATCTTCTCTTGGAGCCGCCACTGTTCTTCCATATTCACCAACATTCATATTGTCTTCTTTCTTATTAAAAACACATTTATTGAGCTTGTTTCTTCATGTGTTTGATGAGAAAAACGTCAAGGTGCTGAATATATACGGGATTTCATATTAACATTATTACTTTAAATAAATCGGCTATCATTAAAAATCACGCGTACTCGCTACGACACCCTAATATATGCATTCTTAAAGGCATAAAAAATTTTAAAATTTAAAATACGAGAACTCCTATACGTGTTTCTTACTTTACAACAAATCATAAACTTTGTAACGTATATAAAACAAATACAAATGTACGCGAACGTATCTATATGCACGTGTATAAAACAAATACTTATACAAAATCAAGTTTTATGTATTTAATTACATAATTGATATATTTATACTCGCTATTTTAGGCTTTTTGACCCGAAAATTAATGAAAAGAAACAAAATTCCGTCGCAAATCCCACACAAAATTTATCAATTTGCGATAGATTTGCGACGGACCTAAAATTGTTATTTTTTGAAAAAAACAGGCCATCTATAAAAATCACGCGTACTCACTACGACACACTAATATATGCATTCTTAAAGGCATAAAAAATTTTAAAATTTAAAATACGAGAACTCGTATACGTGTTTTCTTCATTAACAACGATTCGGAAACTTTGTAACGTATATAAAACAAATACAAATGTACGCGAACGTATCTATAGGCACGTGAATAAAACAAATACTTATTCAAAATCAAGTTTTATGTATTTAATTACATAATTGATATTCTAACTCGCTATTTTAGGCTTTTTGACCTGAAAATAATGTAAAGAAACAAAATTCCATCGCAAATCCCTCACAAAATTTATCAATTTGCAATAGATTTGCGACGGACCTAAACTTGTTATTTTTTGAAAAAAAACATGCTATCATTAAAAATCACGCGTACTCACTACGACACACTAATATATGCACTCTTAAAGGCATAAAAAAATTTAAAATTTAAAATACGAGAACTCATATACGTGTTTCTTCATTAACAACGAATCATAAACTTTGTAACGTATATAAAACAAATACAAATGTACGCGAATGTATCTATAGGCACGTGTATAAAACAAATACTTATTTAAAATCAAGTTTAATGTATTTAATTACATAATTGATATTCTTACATGCTATTTTAGGCTTTTTGACCAGAAAATAAAGAAAGGAAACAAAATTCCGTCGCAAATCCCACACAAAATTTATCAATTTGCGATAGATTTGCGACGGACCTAAACTTGTTATTTTTTGAAAAAAACAGGCTATCATTAAAAATCACGCGTACTCACTACGACACACTAATATATGCATTCTTAAAGGCATAAAAAATTTTAAAATTTAAAATACGAGAACTCCTATACGTGTTTCTTACTTTACAACGAATCATAAACTTTGTAACGTATATAAAACAAATACAAATGTACGCGAACATATCTATATGCACGTGTATAAAACAAATACTTATTCAAAATCAAGTTTTATGTATTTATTTACATAATTGATATTCTTACTCGCTATTTTAGGCTTTTTGACCCGAAAATAATGAAAGAAACAAAATTCCGTCGCAAATCCCTCACAAAATTTAAAAATTTGCGATGGATTTGCGACGGATTTGCGACGGAGCTAAACTTATTATTTTTTAAAAAAATCGGCTATCATCAAAAATCACGCGTACTCACTACGACACACTAATATATGCATTCTTAAAGGCATAAAAATTTTAAAGTTTAAAGTACGAGAACTCGGATACGTGTTTTCTTCATTAACAACGAATCATAAACTTTGTAACGTATATAAAACGAATACAAATGTACGCGAACGTATCTATCGGCACGTGTATAAAACAAATACTTATTCAAAATCAAGTTTTATGTATTTAATTACATAATTGATATTCTTACTCGCTATTTTAGGCTTTTTGACCCGAAAATAATAAAAAAACAAAATTCCGTCGCAAATCCCTAACAAAATTGAACAATTTGCGATAGATTTCCGACGGAGCTAAAGTATTATTATTTTAAATAAATCGGCTATCATTAAAAATCACGCGTACTCGCTACGACACACTAATATATGCATTCTTAAAGGCATAAAAAATTTTAAAACTTAAAATACGAGAACTCCTATACGTGTTTCTTACTTTACAACAAATCATAAACTTTGTAACGTATATAAAACAAATACAAATGTACGCGATATAAAACAAATACTTATACAAAATCAAGTTTTATGTATTTAATTACATAATTGATATATTTATACTCGCTATTTTAGGCTTTTTGTTGGGTACAAATTTATATAGAGTTGTAATCAATTTTATTGTAAAAGTTCAGGGGTTGTTTGTGTAAATCCTCAATACTTTGTATTGTGTATAAATAGGAGTGTATGTGTGCTGTTATGGGAGGAATCTCAGATTACACAAAAATACACGGCTGGAATTAGAGAGAAAAGAAGGATTGCTTTGTAAAAAAGCCAAGAACACCAATGTAATATTTCTCTCTTTAATCATTCAATATAATGTGTTTGATTGATAATTGTTCATATGAATTGTTCGATATGATTGAATTGCTAGAAATATGAATTCACAATTGGTATCAAAGTCTAATATGGCTGAAATTGATTGATTTTTGAATCTGAAAATTGATTTTTCAACACTGTTACATCAATTTTTTCGAAATCAGAAAATCAATTTTGGATTTTGATTTTGTGGATGAAATGTTCTGAAAATTGGAACGAAGGTGGAGCATTTAAAGTCGAATCTATTGTGATAAACATCAGATTTTAATTCCAAACACACAAGATTTAATTTGGATTTTACTGAATTTTTGCAAAAGTGTGTGTTCTTGAGGTTTTTGATCGATTTTTGGATTTTAATCTGAAATTAGCCAAAGTTGTTTTTCAAAAAGTGTTTGTGTGTGAAAACCGCAGGTTCGATTTCAATCTGGAATCAATTCGTGAATTTTTGTTGAAAATTGTCATTTTGAACTTGATTTTGATCAGTTCCTGTTCAAACTCGGGCAACACTGCATTCCTTGTTTTAATCGAATTTGATCAAGTTGCTTATTCGAGTTTGTTTGGTTTTCATTCGAGTTTTATAAACCTATCACCCGAGAAAACATAAGTATCAATCGAGTTGCATAAGGAACCATTCGAGTTTAGTCTATATTCATTCGAGTTTGCTTAGTGTTTTGACCGAGTTTGATCCCTGTTATTCGAGTTTCATACTTCATTGACCGAGTTTCATAAAGCATTGACCGAGTTTCACTTCTTTGTAATTCGAGTTAATTTCCATTTCATTCGAGTTTAACATAACTTCATTCGAGTTGCATATCATATCATTCGAGTTTGATAATTCATCATTCGAGTTTGATCATTTATAGTTCGAGTTTCATCGTTCTTTGATCGAGTTTCAACCTTAATATTTCGAGTTTCATACTCAATCATTCGAGTTTTATACTTATTCATTCGAGTTTGGTGATTCTTTATTCGAGTTTGAGTCTTCATCAATCGAGTTTGATTCTTATACATTCGAGTTTCATCCAATATCATTCGAGTTTTGAGTATTTGACCTTTGCTGCTTAAATTGACCATAACTTTTGACTGGAACATCGTTAGAAGGCCTACCATACGCCAAATCGAAGCTTGAAAAGAGATCTACATTTCTAGAACAGGCATAGCTTGTTCGGTAAATTTCGAGGCCCAATTCCACTCCAGAAAAAAGTTACGGGCAATTTTATACAGAAAAGCTGAAATTTTAAACGTCAAAAAGTCATTTCAGAGCTGATTTTTCACAAGTAATCTTTAACTGAAATAGTTTTTCAAAGTTTTATCAGAATTCACTCAGTTTTTCCATAAAAGATCTTGGAAGATTCAATTTCTAGCAATTCATAATGGAATTTGAACAATTGTCAAAGTCTGAGCTGATTTTCAAACTTACTGAATCTGAAAAGATTCGTAAGAACAATTACGACATTCTCATTCAGTTAAATACTGATAAACATTTGGCGTTACGTGACGTACAAATATTGAATGAAGAAATTCAAAGCTTAAAAGAAAAACAAAACTCTGAAGTTGTGCTCATCAATTGAAAATATCTGAATTACTTAAAGAACTTGATGAGCTGAAACAAGAAAATTTTCAGAATGCAACTCAACTGAAATATCTTTTGCCTGAAAGATCTGATCTTTACAAGAAAGTTCAGGATCTTGAAGATACACTTTGTAAGACAAAACCAACTGATCAGAATTGTATTTTAAACAAAAATGAAGAAATTTTTGCTCTTCAACAAGAGTTGTCTTTAACTAAAGATTTGATTGAGAAGGAAAGACATGAGTTCTTACTTAAAGAACAAGATTTTAAATCAAAATCTGAATTGTTTGAAGATGAAAGACAAATGTTCTTAATCAAAGAACAATCTTTTAAATCTGATTACCAATCATTTGATCATGACAGAAATTCAAATTTAGTCATTATCAAAAGTTTGGAAGATCAGATACTTCATCTTACAAAACAATTACATGTGTTTACTTCGTCAACTGAGTCAAAGGTTAAGACCCCTTCTTCAGTGTGTTTAAAATCCAATGTTAATCACTCTGGTTTGTCTTCTGAAAGTGAAGTGAATCTAACTAACTCTGCTAAGTTTGATTCTTCTTCAGATCTTAAACTTAAGTATCTGTTAAAGATACACAGCGGCAAAGATAAAATTGTTGAACAACTTCCGGTCAAGATTTACACCGGTGAATCTTCGAAGTCAAATTTTCTTAAAGTTTCTGAAAATACTGGTCATTCTAATCAGAAAACAAATTCACAGAAAAATACCAAGTATTATCAGAAACAGGCAAGAACCGGACAGTTTTTCAAAAAGAAGAGTTCGCAAAAGTCTGATCATTCAAATTCAAGTTTCTTTAGAAATTCAGATATTCAATTTTCTCATACTCAAAGAAATTTGTTTTCTGCGTTTGAAAGAGAAGCTGATAGTTATAACATGCAATGGGTACCTAAACCCAAGTACAAGTGGGTACCAAAACCTGTTTTGAAATGGGTACCCAAGAGCGCTAACAAGTCTGGATCCAAATCTGTTTGGATACCAAAGACATCTTAAATTTTGCAGGTTATAGGTTTCTTATCATTTCAGATAAGGACCCGTTCTTCATTTCAATAGGCTCTTGATTACTTCAGGTCAAGACCCGTGCTTCAACTCAAAATTGGTTTCTAGTTAAATTCAGACTAGAACCCGGACTTCAATGAACCAGAGACAATGGTTTTCAGTTACTTCAGACTGAAACCCAAGCTTATGCGACAAATGGCTTCTAATCACTTCAGATTAGAACCCGATTCTGAAAGACGAATCTTTCTGGAATTCCTGCCCTGCATTCAACTCTGATGCTGAATTGACAAATAGGGAGTTTTATTTTTATAATTTTTTGCTCCTGATTTCATTTCTATGAGTTGACTAACTGTGTGTGCTTATTTCCAGGGGGAGTTTCAGACATTCTTTGACGATGACATTTTTCAAAACTATGTGTGATTTTTCACGAAAATATTTGACACACACATAAAAAGAGTTTTTGAGCTGAAAAGAAATTTTTTTATGAATCTCTGAATCTATCATTGAGATTAATTGATCTAATCTCTTTGATTTTTATAATCTCATTTCTTCTGAGATTCTTTTTGTTAGAACTCTTCCAATTTATACTGGATTCTCCTGTTATCTCCCATGTGCTAATTCTTTCAAGAAAATCTTATTCTTTTCATATCATATATCAGATTTTCCATTTCATTCTGATATCTCCCAAAATTATCTGCATATCATCTCCAATACCATATAAGTTGGATTTCATCATATCTCATGACCTTTCAAAGCTGAAAATTTTTCTGCTGACTCCGATTATGCACCAATCTGAGTGATAGGCATAAATATCGCTTCTATGGTCTAACCAGAACCGGAAGACCTACCCAAGAAGCAAACCATCTATAGATTGTGCGGGTGAGGGTTCTTTAGGTTTATTAGTTGAGAAGTGTCAGTTATCACGGGATACTGACAGGGTCGAGCAGAGATAAAATGTAAATGAGAGGGATATTGATATTGAAAGGAGATGGTGGTGCATCAGATCATGCTTTTGCTATAAAGCTGACTGAATTCATTTCTTAAAAGTGAGCCGGAGGGAGCTTAGTTGAAAAATGCTGAGAGCTGAGTGTTGAGAAAGGATTTGAAGAAAATAAAATCCTACCTACACTGTGTCTGCTGGGTAATCCACATAATCTATCAAGCCCTAGGTGACTTGATATTGAAAAAGACGTCATGGACCCAATGACGCATGCACTTAACCCCACCAACTACTCAGTTATCTCTCAAAAGATTTTTGTTTCAATAATCACGGAGATATAGCACATTTCTATCGATATGTCATTCGGATATTATTGATATTGAAACAAGGAAGACATTTGCTCCGGTCTCCCACTTCATTTGATGCACATTGTGTCTAGAGCTGATTATATACACTTTTAGGACACATCGAGTCTAACAGTCTGCGTGACTATAAACTGCTAGTCCAAAGTGACTAAGCCGGAACAAATATGAGTGATTCTTTCATGATAAAGGATTTCACGATGACTATTTGGAAATCCTACCAGTGTTACTCTCATGCCAGCGCTGAACGTAGGTCACATAGATTTTGTCTATTGTGCAAACAGGAATTCTATGTGGACCTGGACTCATTTTCTCACAAAATGAATGTGTTTCATTTTCCCCAAAGTTGAAAAGCTTTGTTTATATTCTGAAAAGCTAAAGTATCAATTCGAGGGGGAGTGAACTTTTTGAGGGGGTGAGATAAATCTGTTTTGTATAGGGGGAGAGATGTCAGTTTAAGGGGGAGAAAATCAATTTGTAATAATTTCTGAGTTGTAATTGTTGTTGTATTTCTTCTACTGTAATTTCATTGAATTAATGTTTCTGAAGTTTTTTTGCATGATGTTCATAATTTTTTATGATCATCATGAGGGGGAGAAAAGCTGAATTTCAGAAACAACTGTTGAGTAGTTTGAAATCAACTGAAGGCAATTACTACATCATCTCAAGACAATTGATCAAGGAAGAGATTTAAAAGCTATTCATGATCCAAGGGGGAGTGTGCTTACAAGAAAAGAGAAGATCAGAATAGAAGAGATGTGAAGATCAGAGTGAGACAATAAAAGAAGAAGATTCAGAGATCGAAGAGAATGTGCAAGAAAAGTTTCAAGAAAGAATGTTCAAGTTCCCTGCAATGTACTTTAATTTGAAAATTGATTTCATCTCTAAGGGGGAGATTGTTGGGTACAAATTTATATAGAGTTGTAATCAATTTTATTGTAAAAGTTCAGGGGTTGTTTGTGTAAATCCTCAATACTTTGTATTGTGTATAAATAGATTGGGGGGGGTTGGTTCTGTTTATGGGAGGAATCCAAATTAACACAAAATACAAACGCTGGGAATTAGAGAGAAAAGAAGGATTGCTTTGTAAGAAAGCCAAGAACACCAATGTAATATTTCTCTCTTTAATCATTCAATATAATGTGTTTGATTGATAATTGTTCATATGAATTGTTCGATATGATTGAATTGCTAGAAAAATGAATTCACACTTTTTGACCCGAAAATTAATGAAAAGAAACAAAATTCCGTCGCAAATCCCACACAAAATTTATCAATTTGCGATAGATTTGCGACGGACCTAAAATTGTTATTTTTTGAAAAAAACAGGCCATCTATAAAAATCACGCGTACTCACTACGACACACTAATATATGCATTCTTAAAGGCATAAAAAATTTTAAAATTTAAAATACGAGAACTCGTATACGTGTTTTCTTCATTAACAACGATTCGGAAACTTTGTAACGCATATAAAACAAATACAAATGTACGCGAACGTATCTATAGGCACGTGAATAAAACAAATACTTATTCAAAATCAAGTTTTATGTATTTAATTACATAATTGATATTCTAACTCGCTATTTTAGGCTTTTTGACCTGAAAATAATGTAAAGAAACAAAATTCCATCGCAAATCCCTCACAAAATTTATCAATTTGCAATAGATTTTCGACGGACCTAAACTTGTTATTTTTTGAAAAAAAACATGCTATCATTAAAAATCACGCGTACTCACTACGACACACTAATATATGCACTCTTAAAGGCATAAAAAAATTTAAAATTTAAAATACGAGAACTCATATACGTGTTTCTTCATTAACAACGAATCATAAACTTTGTAACGTATATAAAACAAATACAAATGTACGCAAATGTATCTATAGGCACGTGTATAAAACAAATACTTATTCAAAATCAAGTTTAATGTATTTAATTACATAATTGATATTCTTACATGCTATTTTAGGCTTTTTGACCAGAAAATAAAGAAAGGAAACAAAATTCCGTCGCAAATACCACACAAAATTTATCAATTTGCGATAGATTTGCGACGAACCTAAACTTGTTATTTTTTGAAAAAAACAGGCTATCATTAAAAATCACGCGTACTCACTACGACACACTAATATATGCATTCTTAAAGGCATAAAAAATTTTAAAATTTAAAATACGAGAACTCCTATACGTGTTTCTTACTTTACAACGAATCATAAACTTTGTAACGTATATAAAACAAATACAAATGTACGCGAACGTATCTATATGCACGTGTATAAAACAAATACTTATTCAAAATCAAGTTTTATGTATTTATTTACATAATTGATATTCTTACTCGCTATTTTAGGCTTTTTGACCCGAAAATAATGAAAGAAACAAAATTCCGTCGCAAATCCCTCACAAAATTTAAAAATTTGCGATGGATTTGCGATGGATTTGCGACGGAGCTAAACTTATTATTTTTTAAAAAAATCGGCTATCATCAAAAATCACGCGTACTCACTACGACACACTAATATATGCATTCTTAAAGGCATAAAAATTTTAAAGTTTAAAGTACGAGAACTCGGATACGTGTTTTCTTCATTAACAACGAATCATAAACTTTGTAACGTATATAAAACGAATACAAATGTACGCGAACGTATCTATAGGCACGTGTATAAAACAAATACTTATTCAAAATCAAGTTTTATGTATTTAATTACATAATTGATATTCTTACTCGCTATTTTAGGCTTTTTGACCCGAAAATAATAAAAAAACAAAATTCCGTCGCAAATCCCTAACAAAATTGAACAATTTGCGATAGATTTGCGAGGGAGCTAAAGTATTATTATTTTAAATAAATCGGCTATCATTAAAAATCACGCGTACTCGCTACGACACACTAATATATGCATTCTTAAAGGCATAAAAAATTTTAAAACTTAAAATACCAGAACTCCTATACGTGTTTCTTACTTTACAACAAATCATAAACTTTGTAACGTATATAAAACAAATACAAATGTACGCGAACGTATCTATATGCACGTGTATAAAACAAATACTTATACAAAATCAAGTTTTATGTATTTAATTACATAATTGATATTCTTACTCGCTATTTTAGACTTTTTGACCCGAAAATTAATGAAAAGAAACAAAATTCCGTCGCAAATCCCACACAAAATTTATCAATTTGCGATAGATTTGCGACGGACCTAAACTTGTTATTTTTGGAAAAAAACAGGCCATCTATAAAAATCACGCGTACTCACTACGACACACTAATATATGCATTCTTAAAGGCATAAAAAATTTTAAAATTTAAAATACGAGAACTCGTATATGTGTTTTCTTCATTAACAACGATTCGTAAACTTTGTAACGTATATAAAACAAATACAAATGTACGCTAACGTATCTATAGGCACGTGAATAAAACAAATACTTATTCAAAATCAAGTTTTATGTATTTAATTACATGATTGATATTCTAACTCGCTATTTTAGGCTTTTTGACCTGAAAATAATGTAAAGAAACAAAATTCCGTAGCAAATCCCTCACAAAATTTATCAATTTGCAATCGATTTGCGACGGACCTAAACTCGTTATTTTTTGAAAAAAAACATGCTACCATTAAAAATCACGCGTACTCACTACGACACACTAATATATGCACTCTTAAAGGGATAAAAAAATTTAAAATTTAAAATACGAGAACTCATATACGTGTTTCTTCATTAACAACGAATCATAAACTTTGTAACGTATATAAAACAAATACAAATGTACGCGAATGTATCTATAGGCACGTGTATAAAACAAATACTTATTCAAAATCAAGTTTAATGTATTTAATTACATAATTGATATTCTTACTCGCTATTTTAGGCTTTTTGACCAGAAAATAATGTAAAGAAACAAAATTCCGTCGCAAATCCCTCTCAAAATTTAACAATCTGCGATAGATTTGCGACGGACCTAAACTTGTTATTTTTTGAAAGAAACATGCTATCATTAAAAATCACGCGTACTCACTACGACACACTAATATATGCACTCTTAAAGGCATAAAAAATTTTAAAATTTAAAATACGAGTACTCATATACGTGTTTATTCACTAACAACGAATCATAAACTTTGTAACATATATAAAACAAATACAAATGTACGCGAACGTATCTATTGGCACGTGTATAAAACAAATACTTATTCAAAATCAAGTTTAATGTATTTAATTACATAATTGATATTTTACTCGCTATTTTATGCTTTTTTACCAGAAAATAATGTAAAGAAACAAAATTCCGTCGCAAATCCCTCACAAAAGTTATCAATTTGCGATCGATTTGCGACGGACCTAAACTTGTTATTTTTTGAAAAAAACATGCTATCATTAAAAATCACGCGTACACACTACGACACACTAGTATATGCACTCTTAAAGGCATAAAAAATTTTAAAATTTAAAATACGAGAACTCATATACGTGTTTCTTCATTAACAACGAATCATAAACTTTGTAACGTATATAAAACAAATACAAATGTACGCGAACGTATCTAGAGGCACGTGTATAAAACAAATACTTATTCAAAATCAAGTTTGATGCATTTAATTACATAATTGATACTCTTACTCGCTATTTTAGGCTTTTTGACCTGAAAATAATGAAAAGAAACAAAATTCCGTCGCAAATCCCACCCAAAATTTTTCAATTTGCGATAGATTTGCGACAGACGTAAACTTGTTATTTTTTGAAAAAAACAGGCTATCATTAAAAATCACGCGTACTCACTACGACACACTAATATATGCAATCTTAAAGGCATAAAAAATTTAAAATTTAAAATACGAGAACTCCTATACGTGTTTCTTCATTAACAACGAATCATAAACTTTGTAACGTATATAAAACAAATACAAATGTACGCGAACGTTTCTATAGGCACGTGTATAAAACAAATACTTATTCAAAATCAAGTTTAATGTATTTAATTACATAATTGATATTCTTACTTGCTATTTTAGGCTTTTTGACCCGAAAATAATGTAAAGAAACAAAATTCCGTCGCAAATCCCTCACAAAAATTATCAATTTGCGACGGACCTAAACTTGTTATTTTTTGAAAAAAAACATGCTATCATTAAAAATCACGCGTACTCGCTACGACACACTAATATATGCACTCCTAAAGGCATAAAAAATTTTAAAATTTAAAATACGAGAACTCCTATACGTGTTTCTTACTTTACAACAAATCATAAACTTTGTAACGTATATAAAACAAATACAAATGTACGCAAACATATCTATATGCACGTGTATAAAACAAATACTTATACAAAATCAAGTTTTATGTATTTAATTACATAATTGATATTCTTACTCGCTATTTTAAGCTTTTTGTCCGGAAAATTAATGAAAAGAAACAAAATTCCGTCGCAAATCCCACACAAAATTTATCGATTTGCGATAGATTTGCGACGGAACTAAACTTGTTATTTTTAGAAAAAAACAGGCCATCTATAAAAATCACGCGTACTCACCACGACACACTAATATATGCATTCTTAAAGGCATAAAAAATTTTAAAATTTAAAATACGAGAACTCGTATACGTGTTTTCTTCATTAACAACGATTCGGAAACTTTGTAACGTATATAAAACAAATACAAATGTACGCGAACGTATCTATAGGCACGTGAATAAAACAAATACTTATTCAAAATCAAGTTTTATGTATTTAATTATATAATTGATATTCTAACTCGCTATTTTAGGCTTTTTGACCTGAAAATAATGTAAAGAAAAAAAATTCCGTCGCAAATCCCTCACAAAATATATCAATTTGCAATAGATTT